>JAQFXP010003263.1:0-12931 GCA_034693685.1 Belba bartosi | reverse complement strand
ACCACTCCGACAACAACAACCTCCACAACCACTCCGACAACAACAACCTCCACAACCACTCCGACAACAACAACCTCAACAACTCCTTCAACAACAACAACAGCCACAACCCCAGCCCAACCGCCTACCAACCCCAATGTAGTTCAACAAGCATTAAATATGATCATCATGCTCATTCAGACATTACTTAATGCAATTAGACAATTAATTAATATGATTAGTATGCTGTTGACAACTATGCTAAGCGAGATTGCTAATATGGTTGGTGGCACTGTTGCCGGCCAACGGACCGTGTTCCTCACTAATCTAGTAACGCAATTTTATGGACCAGGCTCAGTTTTAGGCAATACAGCCCATATTGGAAAAAGAATGACCGATATTTTGGACATATATTTACGAAAAGCTAATAATATTAATGATTTAACTAGTTTTGCTCTTAAGTATCTATTTTATTAAAAATTAAATTTTTTTATTTAAAATTAAATTTTTAAAATTAATTTATATTTTGTAATTGAAAGTGCAATTGTTTAAACAGATTTTTTTCATAATAAATTTTTAAATATCAATGTACATGCTAAAACTGTTTTATTTTTAATAAACTAGTTCAAAATAAAAAAAATAATAATTGTCTGTTGTATAAAACAAAATTAAATTTTATTTAATATGTTTGTTAAAATTTATATTTTTTAAACCAGATTTTTATTTCCAAACAATCGGTTTAAAAATGTTTTCAATACTAATATTTTTAACAATTTTTGTTAATGTTTTTATGGAAAAATCTACAAAGTATTATCAAGATGATATTTCAACATTAAAATCTAACCCGAACGCTGTTGAAAACAAATTAAATAAAATTTTTGCTCCCTCATACAATTTTATAAAAAGAAAAATTGGCAATGACATGTCAAACATCATAAAAGTACCTGAGACGATTGCTGACATAAACAATACGCAAATTAAAAACTATGAGCTTAATGAATCAACGAATAACAACAAGCAACAAGATATGCAAAATGACAGCCTAATTGAACCAGAACTAATTATTAGCAAGCCTAATTCACGTCAAGAAAATATACAACAATTTAATGAAATAGACATTTTGCCACAAATGTCCAGGTTAACACATGGATTAGAGCTAGGTGATTCAACTAAAGACACAAATGATCAATTTATTAATATAATTGATCAAATTGATAACGTTGGTCAAATGTTTGGCGCCGGAGGCAGCGCGTTATCAAATATCTTTATAATTATAGCTAAATTTATTTATTTATTTATTGCTAAGATTAACAGACAAGGTGAAAAAATTTTAGAACAATCTAAATATGTTACCGATCAATTATTAGATAAAAATGATAATTTAAGCAAATATTTGTATGCAAATATTTTAACTAATGAATCAAACTTGCGAGTATTCTTAGCGAAATTAAGAGAGATGCAAGATTTAATTTTTAATATTTAACAATATAATTTTTTAAATATATTATCTATATACAGTAGAGTATATTTTTAAATAAAAATTAATTAAATTTTTATGTTATAATCATAATTATTTATTTTTTATTATTCTATACTGTCATAATTTATTTTAAAATTTAGTTAAATAGCTTTTTAGAATTAGTGGTAACTAATTAAGAATTCTTTGTATTTAAAAATCTTGCGCTTTCAATCCATTTACAGTTATTAGGAGTTATAAAATATTAAATAAAATATTGATTTAAATTAATTTAAGTCAGATATTGATTTCAAAACAATAACTGAGTATATGTTATTATGTGATTCCAAACAGCCTTTTAATCAGGCATTGTGAAGGGGGAAACAGGCAAAAATCCCCACTGATTTTGAAAATTGGCATTTACCCCCTTTCCACTAGCATTTGGTCCGCGAAAAGGTACCCTTTCGTCTTTTTGGCGGCCGGCAAATTTTTAAATTTTTTGCCCAAAATTAGGAAATTTTCCGTAAATTGGTGCTAAATCCGGTTTAAATCCAGTTAAATTAGGTAACATTTTACTATAAATATATAAGTTTTGTAAGCGTTTTTGGAAAAAATTCTCGCCTGATCTCCACCCTAAATCGGCGAATGAAGGATCAGCTTATTAGTTTAATGTAATAATTTTTAGTTTTAAAGTTTTTAGTTTGTTTTTGGTATTTTGGATTTGTTTGGGTTTGATAGCTATAAATAAATAGATTTTTAAAATATATAAATCTTTAAAATAATTCCTGGCAGGCTGGCTCAGTGGTCTAGTGCATCTGAATGCAGTTAAATCTGACATAACAAACAGGTAAGGGTTCGAAATTTGTCCAAACTAATTTTTCTTTTTATAAATTAAATAAAGTTTGGGTGGGGCAAGACGACCACGGGCTGCTTACCAAGTGTCGTTAATTGGTAGTGTACGACCGGTTTAGCCACAAACTAAGTATACGCTCTTAAGCATTCTTGTTCAGGTGTGTGCTCTTAAAACTGTGACCACTATCCAGAGTGACCATACCTGACAGTAAAGTGACTATCCCTGACTGGGATGAAACCCCCGGTTGTGCAGGGAAAAGCTATCGGGCATGATTAAATAAACCCCAACTGATACTGAATAAGTTTATGATTACAGCTTGTAATTTTTTCTTAAAATTTCTAAATATTTAAATATCTATATTATTTGTTTACAGATCATTCAGAAGCTATTTTTATTTAAATTAAAATTATATTATCCTCACAAAAAATTAATTTTCTAAGGTTATCAAGTCACATTTTAATTTTAGATATATATTTATTTTTTAAAATGCCAATAAATGCCAATTTTTAAAATCAAAAAAATTTTTAACTAATTTCACATTTTTGCAATTATGAATTATAAAATAAATGTTGTCGGAAATTTCTAAATAAACATTTTCTATCCATTTTATTTGATATTATGAATTTTTTGCCTGACCCATTTAATCAAAAAGAAATTTGACTGTAAATTATTAGTTAATATTTTGTTTTTTAATTTATGAAAATTTATCAAATTATTATTTATTTTACCTGGCAAAAATAAAATAAAATAAGTTGAATGAACCAAATTAATTTGTATTAGGCAAATTAAATTTACACCTTTTATATATATTGTTTATTAAATGCTTAAAACTGTACGCTCTAACAAATTAATCTGTATAAGTCAAGTGTTCAAAATGTTTACAAAATTACTCTGTTGTATTTTAGCATTATTACTGTCAACAATTAAGCCTGATGAATTAATAGATTTGCCTGAAGAAGAGCAAACTAAAAGCAACAATGAAGAAACTATAATTGAAACAATAAGTGAGAAAACGGTTTGGGATACGCTAGATGAAAAATTAAAAAATTTTGGCTTGATAAATAAAACACTTACATATGATGACGATGATGATACTTCTAAAAATATAGATGACGATAAATTGCCTTTGTCTCAATCGGAGCTAAACCGCAATACTATGAATGAACAAGAAATAGAATATAATAATTCTGTTTCTAATTTAACAAGCTCATTATCAACTTTATCCATGCTACTTGATGGATTACATAAAATTATTGCTAAATTAATAGCTAAAACATCAATATTTGTTGTGGAGTTTCCCGAAGAAAAACTTGATAAATATCTGTCTGATACTATTTTAAACCGATCTTCGCCTGTTAATTTATTTGTAACCCAATTAAAACAAATAAGACAAATTTTAAGTAGTTATTTGTGGAAGCGTAAATATCAATATTTAGAGTATAAAGAAAAAGATAATAATTTTGAAAATTAAACAATTAATGTATTTATGTTTGAAATAAAATAAAATAATTTTGTTATTATTTAAACAATTAAATTCTTATTTTAATTTTGTTTATAAATTGTACATTTTAAATAATTTTAGATAAAAGCTAATTTTAAAATCTATTTAACATTGGATTAATTTTTGTGCTCAAGTAGTTTGCACAATTTTTGTTATTTTTAAACTAAATTTTAATAAGCAAATATATTTTTTGTATTGTGTTTGCTAATAAGAAATTTTATTTGAAAAATTAGCTGAGTCAATCAAAACATTTAAATTTTATTCACAATCTATATTTAATTTTTTTTCAATTTATTTTAAATTATTAAATATATAAATTTATAATAAGTAAATTTTTTTAAAGTAACTATAACTATAACTATAAATAAAATATAAACTGCAATTTAATATAAAAAAAATTGTTAGTAAATATTATTATTATATTTTTATTAAGCTCTAATTTAATAATAAATAAAAATTGTACCTAGACTGGTTTAAATAAATAATTTAAATTTTAAAATATTAAACGTAATAAAAATTATTATTAAAATTATTAAATTTGCCGTGGGCATTAAAAATAAAATTATTGCAAGTAGATTTGTTATTTATTAAAACTAGTACATATATGCTTGTTTAATTTTTAAAATAAAATACAAATGTTTAATATTTTATTGAAAAATTGACCTCTTTAAAAAGAGCACATTTTAATATAAAAATTAATTTTTATCAAAACATAATAATTTACCTGCTGAATAATAAAATATAATATTTAAGTTTTTATATTATGTTTTGCATGTGAACATTTAAGTAAGTAATAAATTTGTATATTATTTTGTATAAATACTAGTTAAATTATTTAAAATTTTAATTTATTCATTTTTTTAATTACATATATACTAAGATAGTAATATTTAATATTAAATAATAATTATAATTTAAATTTAAATTGATTATTTTTTAAACAACTAATTAATTTAACTTTTATTAACTAGGTCACGCATTAAATTAAATTAATAAATTTAAACATCTGCAAAACAACAATCTAAATCAAAAATAAAATATTAAATATTGCTAATATAATCAAGTAAATTTTGCTATTAAAAAGTACATAATGCTTAAAAGTTTGAGAATAACATTAATTATTATCAATACAATGCTATCATTTGCGATGACATCTATTCTATCGGAAAACTCCAATAAATATTTGACTTACATTTATAGACAACGAGAAATTCCTGTCATGATAAAAAACAAAAATGTTATTAAGTACGACTGGAATGAAACTTGGCAAAACATGAGCGGATTGCTTGTAAGGTGCGAACAGGAACAAAGAGATTTACTTGGTCAATTAAACAATTATATTATGGTTATAAAAAACATTAAACCAAAAGATGAATTCAATTATAAAAAATTGCCTTTTCCAACAAGAAAGCCAGGCTCAATTTGGAATTTAACTAATAACAAGCCAAATAGTAGTAATTCAAAGCCAGTTAAACAAAGTAAATTTAAAACAACAACATCAAAAATTAATTTAATTACCCAAGCTAAAATTACTCCTCAGAAGATAGCAGAAGAATCTACTAAACTGACTACGCCATTTATTGATCCTAGTACACAATCTCATCTAGATCAGACTACATCAGTTCAAAAGCCAGTAATAGTAATTGAAATAAATACTAAACCGCCTCAATTCATGCCACCTCAGAATGTGCACCTTAAGCAAGATCAAAATTCAATACAATTTTTGCAAAAATTTTCTCTAAAATTGTTTTTATTATCGAAAACTTATTTGACAGGAATAGAAACGTTGCATGATGAATTTAAACATTTTCAATTAAACTTTGGTCAAAAAGATTAATTATTTTTTTAATTATTATTTAATGTAAACAATTATAAATTTTTTAATTAATTTTCATTTTAAATTAATTTTATTTAATAATAAATATTTTATTATTTAAAAATCTAAATACATTGTAAACCAAAAGTAACTAAAGATATATTTAAATTCGAGTTTGTACTATTTTTGGTAGCTAGTTACTTTTTATTAACCAAAATTGTAGCTTTTTATATAAGAAATAAATAAAATAATATAAAAAAAGTTTATATTCTTATTATCAAGCAAATTTGATAAGTTATCAATCCAGAATTTATTTATAGAAAAATCTAGTTTATTGCACTTTTTAGTAAATTTCAACATGTTATTTTTAAAACGTTTAACAACACAAATACTTTTTAATTAAAAAAAATAATTTTTACAAAAAAAAATTTACTACACGTACCCAAAAACATCATGCTTAAAAAAATATTTAAAATTTTAAAAATAATATTCATTTCAACACTATTTTTGGTCAACTATTGTCACAATTTTGACGAAAAAGACATCAAATGGGAAGACGAAGTGAAACAGACAATAGATGGCAGAGCGCCTGCAGATTCATTTACAATATTAACTAACATGAGCAAGCTAATTATAGAATTAATACAAAATCAGATGATGCAAATTCAAAAGATATATGACACGGCCAAGTTTTTAATTTTTGGAATTATGCCAACCTCGCCTATTTTGATGGCGCCTAACATTACTCCAAATCAACCAACTAATCTGTCAATTAATAAACCACCTAGCATGCCAATTAAACCAAATCTTGTGACTCCATTCAAACCAGGTAATTAGTAGATTGCAAGCTTCAATGAACTTAATAATATTCAAAATTTACTTTTTAGTATAAAATATATTAAATTATAATTAAATATTAGCTTACAAGTTAGATTTATTTTTAAAAAAGCAAAAATTTAAAAAAGCAAAAAAATATTGTAAAACAGTATTGCGTAATGTTTTACAATTTGTTACAGAAATTATATAAAGTAACAGGCAAATTTTAATATTAGTTTTAAAGAAATAATTGTTTTTTTTAATAAATTTTATTTAAATAATATTTATTATAAGTATTGCTCAGCTCAACATTATTTGCAAATTATTTTTGATAAATTATCTAATACACCTCAACTTAACTTGTTACTAAACCCTTTTACAACTTTGTCAACAGCTAAGCCGACAATACATCAGCAAACTCGGCCGCTATACAATCCAAAAAATAATAAAACAAGTTTTGAAACAATGCTTGCTAAAGCTGAAGCAGCTATGAATCAGACCAAGCAGGAACAATTAAAGCAGGATACACAATCTATTTCTTATAAGGATTTATATTTTCGAATTTTAAACAAAATACTTCTTTTTAAATTGGGTACTGCAGCAAACGAGTATTTAAAACAATTACAAACATTTCAACTTTATATTACTTACGTGGGTAATAAGTTTGGACCAGGCTGACGTAGTATGGTGCATTTTTGAAAAGAATAAAAACAAAGAAAATTTTTAATTAAATAATGCTAGCAAAATAAAATCAAATAAAAATAAAATTTTATAAATTGTTTAACTTGCTAATATTAATTGAATGTTTTTTTAATAAACTGTTTTGTATTCATAAAATATTATTTTAATAAGTTTGAATTTAAAAATCTATTTCTTTAACAAATAAAATTCTGATTAAAAATATGTTAACAAATAATCAAAAAATTTAATTTATAATGTTTATTTACTACTATATATTGTTTATTTAAAGTAAATAATAAGTTTAGTATGTAAAATTAAAAATAATATTATTTGTTTTAAATATGACATTTAAAAAACAATTAATTAAATGCTAATAAATTAGCTATAATTTTTAAAATGTATTTTATTTGTTTTAATAAATTTTTATATTAAAAAAATTTAAGTATTATTATAAATATTCATTTAATTAAAAGACTATGCAGTATTTTTTATGTATTTTTAAGTATTTAATAATTTATTTATATTAAATTTAATTAGTTAATATTTATTTAGGTTATAAATTATCAAAAACAAAAATTCATAAAAATAAATCTAATCAATTCAAAACTATAAAAATATATATAAACAATAAAAAACAATCATAAGAAATAAAATTTAACAACCATATTAAATACAGCTAATTCAAAAGTTGACCTATGCTAAACTAAAAATAACTTTATCTACACACAAAACTTATAATTAAAAATTAATATAAATGATAAATAATTAAATCTAATGTCACGGTTCATCAATACAAATTAAACAAAACAAAAAAATAAAATAAGCATACATAAATATTTAATATTAAATAGCGATATTGCATACATAATTGTACGACAAAAAACTTGAAATAAACATGAACTTGACCCGATTAAATTGTTGCCAATTATTCGAAGTTACTTGTTGCCATGTTAAATGTTATTGTGCAGATAATCGGAACGCCCTAATTGATGGGTGCGATGCGCTTGAGCTATGAACTTATCGACTATAGCACTAAAGACTTCCTATTTTTGTCTTTTGATTCTCGCTTTAGGTTAGGCATAAAAACCAGACTTTTATAGATAGTTAAACACAAAATAAGTCATAAAAATAATCTTTTGCTGTTTTTACTTCTTTGTAATCGATATTCTTGTTGAAAGTTTGAGAGTTCACTGATATTTTTGATACGTTTATTAAAGTGAAAAGTTTGTTTTTTGCCATTATATAAGTGTTGCTCTTATTGATAGTTTGCTGTTTCGCAAAACTGTATAAAAAATTTCTATTTAGATAATATGAAACAATATTTGCTTTTCGTATTTGTCTTGTTTGTTTCTTCATTGTTTACAGTTTATTGTACTGAAGGTAAGATTTAAGTCAAATATGTTTTTTATATAAATATTTTTATTATTAATATATAAGTCCATTAATTAATATTATATTTAAAATCTATATTAAATTGATTTTAAAATTTAAGTTATATAAAACTAAACATGATAAGAAATAAATTTTAAATTTTAAACATTTAAGTGGTATAAATTAATTTTAAATTTGATAAGTGATAAAAATGCAATTAAATCATTATTATTAAGCAGGATTAGCCAAGGTCGATCACGTATATAGGTGTGGTGTGCCTTATAAATCAAAATAAAGTTGAAAAACATTTTTATCATTATTTTTTCAAATAAGCATGATATAACTAAACATAAATTAAATTTAAGTAGCTTACTTGAATTTAAACTAGATTTATCCGCAATTTTGTAAAAAATAACAAAATAAATTATCTTGGTACAAATGCGACTAGCTTGAGAAGATGCAATATATATTTTAATTCAAAGCTAATAAGAAAGTATTTGAAAAATGTTTAAAATCAGAGTTATTTAACATTGATATACATCTTGACTAACCCTTTTAATAAAACTTAAATTTTTTAATTTATTATTTAAAAAAATTAATTTATGCTTGATTAAATATTTATGACATTAAAATATTTACAAATATTACATTAACGCCAAAATTAAGGAGATAGATAACGCAATAATAATAAAAAATATATTATATATGGGCAGAAAACATTAAATAAAATTTTTAAAAATATTTTATCAAGCTATAAACACATAATTTTAAAGCGGAATAAATAAATTTAATTTTAAAATAATAAAAACATTTAAAAGATATCGAAAACCCAAACGACATCAACGCTAAATACAACACATCCGCAACGGAGAGCAATACCAGAGGCTTTCAAAACACAATTAAAGATTGCGTACAATCGTGTCGGCGACTGCTCTTCCGGGGCGATCGAGACCTCAACTACTGCATAGAGGGCTGTCGTATACGAATATATCGCAAAATCTATGACTGCGTGTATGAGCAGTGCAATGATCGGGGTAATGGCATACCGCTTAAATTTAGCCGAGAACAATACCATCAATGCGTGTATTTGTGCAAGATCAAACCGAAACTCCGATCAAAGCCTAGCAAAGCCACGCAAACGACGACTACTATTCCTCGGCTCATGACTTCGACAGCCATTCCATCGACAGTACATTTTCCGACACATTCGTCGCGAATGCCATTCATTCCACTCGAATACCATTATTTCAGTGATAAGAAAAGGAAGAGCTTTAAGGAAGTGATTCCGAAATTGAATTCTATTAATGAGTAGATTTACTTAGATTATGTATGTCGTTAAGCATGATAACTTTGATTTATCATTGAATAATATGTAGACTAACCTATTTAATTTTTCATGTTTGATTATTTAGATTTCATCTTAATTTTGCATTATAAATTTTTTAAACATTTTTGTATTTTTATTTATTTATTTTATATTGTTATACATTTTTTATATTTATATTATTTAGTTATTCATTATTTAAAAATATTTATTTAGTATAAACTTTAAATATATTATATCATAAATAGAATAAAATTGCTTTATAATAAAAATTTAATTAACCAATACAGTATCTATGTTATTATCATTAACAAAACAAGTTTTTATTTTCTTAATTTACTTTGATGCTTGTAACTATCTTAATCAACTATCAAATAATAAATTAATTAGCAATTAAATGCAAATGAGTTTTATTTAAGATTTTATATTTAATTTGAAACAAATTATATTTTTTCAAATGTTTTTTATAAATTAAATTGCTTTGGGAAATTATTTGTAATTTGTTTTGAACTTTTTATAAGCAAATATAGTATATAAAAACTTAAATTAATTAACAAAGATTTACATACTAAAATTTTAAAATTAATTTAATATTAAAAACAAAATAATTATTATTATCAAGGTAAGTGAAAAAGAAAAAAATAGCAAAGATTAATTAAGCACTATGTATATAAACTTAAATTATTTTTTAATACTTATATGATGTAATAAATTATATATTGATTTAAAACTAAATAAATAATATTTTCATTCACACTATAAATTAAGCAAAAAAGTTTAGTAAATTTTACTAGTTGAAATAAGAATTAATTTGTAACTTTTTATATAACATTAATAAATACTTATTAATTTATTACTAAGGCCTTTCAAATGTTTAAAAAATAACAAGCTCGGCGTGCGAACGCATTATCGACATACAATAAAATAATTCTTACTTTTTTCACACATACAGTAATATCTTAAATAATTTCATATATAAAGTACTTTATTACAACTTTGCCTTTAAGTAGTGTTTCGTCTAAATTGATTAAATGGAAAAATAATAATTATTTGGATTTTAATTGCAATTTAAAAACTTGATATAATATAAAATAATTCTTTTTTTTAATGTTCACACATCTAATCTAATTACAAACAGTAATATCTTGGATAGTTTCAAAAACAATCCATTATCTTTTTTGATGATTACTGAATGGGAGACGTTGGGAAGAGTGTAATTCAATACCGATAGAGTACTAATTGTTTTTTAATTTTACTTTACTAGTTTTTAGAATTAAACCCAATTAGTACTCTATCGGTATTGAATTACACTCTTCCCAACGTCTCTCATTCAGTAATCATCGCAAAAGGTAATGGTTTGTTTCTGAAACTATCCAAGATATTACTGTTGGTAATTCAATTAAGTGTGTGAACAAAAAATGTCAGAATTATTTGATTTTATATTTTTTAAAAATATTTTTTAAATTGCAATTAAAGTCCAAATAATTATTATTTT
Organism: Belba bartosi; assembly: GCA_034693685.1. Lineage (NCBI taxonomy): Eukaryota > Metazoa > Arthropoda > Arachnida > Sarcoptiformes > Damaeidae > Belba > Belba bartosi. Next base: position 1,639 of record JAQFXP010003263.1, on the reverse strand, counting down.
CAATTAGTTTAGACAAAGCAACACTTAAAATCAAAATATTAATAAAGTACTGCATAGTTGGCAAACAAAAACAAATGATAAAACTTAGTGCTTATCATATATCATATGGAATATGTGTCATATGAACGCTGGTAAGTAGTATTTTTTTAAATCAATATTTACTGTTTTATTTTGACTGTAAATTTATTTTTTTTAATGTTGTAAAACTTTTAATACAGTATATGCATATTACTATCATTAATGTTCTATAAGCAGCTAGCTAAAAATTATTTTTTATTTAAACTAGTAAAATTTATTGCAACTTTATTGACTTAATTTACAAATTGATTTTAAAACATTTATTAATGTTAAAGCAATTTATATCTTATCATATGGTATAAGTCTATAAGGAATTAAAATTTTTTCTAAAGTATTTCAAAGTAAATGTAATTCTCTAAACTTTATAACATTAATAACTACTTATTAGTAAACTTGATTAATTTATTAATTAATCATAAAATAATTATTTAATCTAAATTTATTTTGCATATAAATTATTTTATATTAATGATTGATAAATGGCAATAAAATTTATTAATTATTATGGCATTGAAAAAAATAATTTTAGCATTAATATTTTTAAAACATTGATTTAAAACTAATTGTTATAGCTAACAATTAATCAAATATAAAAATAAACATTAATATAAAAGTATGTTGTTAAATTTACAAATAAAACTTTTGAGCACATGCATACACTTATAAAATAAATATATCTAAATATTATAAGTTATAATTTATAACAATATTAGAAAATACTAAAATTTGTGTTAAGTAGACAAGTCAATAATTATTTTAACATATTAATCTAAAATTTATTTTGCTCAGGGACATACGTGTGCCAAAAAAGTGATTTTAAAAAGCGAAAATAAATAAATTTTAGAGAAAAATTTAATAAAAAATATATTTTTAATTATAAAATGCACTTAGAAGTTTTATAACGAAGTTGCGATAATTAGCAAATAAAGATGAGTTGATTAAAATAATAAATTTGTTTATATAAGTTTTACTACTTATATATTGCTAAAAGTTTTTGCAATTAAAAAATATTTTAAAAACAAATTTGTAATTTAAAAAAAAGAAATATACTTGGCAAACATTTTATTGCTTTAAATTTTAATATTCAGTTATTTTATCTAAAAAATAAATTAGAAATAGCGATTAAATCCGCATTTTAATTAATAAAGTAATGGATAAGTTGATATATTAATTTATTTAATGTAAACATCTTAAAACTATTTTACTTGGCTTAAAGTTAAGCTTGCCTTTTAGCAACAAATCTAATCTTAATGGCTATATTCATTCAGTGCATTCATTAAATCAGGATAGTGCATATAACAATAATAATTATAATTTTTTTAAAATGTCAATTTTACGCAATTATTTGATATTTAAATAGAAAGTGAATAATAATTAATTTTTATTTAAATTTTTTATATTTGAAAACTACTAAAAAATAAAACTTTTAGGTAATAACAGTAGTATAGAGTGAGTATAACGGAGGGCGGGGCTTGTGATGACGCACAACAGTACGAGCCTATTTTCGAGATGTACTTTATAGAGGGGGATTTTTACCATAGAACCCTATGTTAAATCGAGA
>JAQFXP010003262.1:0-12936 GCA_034693685.1 Belba bartosi | reverse complement strand
CAATTTTTTTTATTTTTGAAATAAAATTTTTAATAATTTAGATATAAGTATTATGAAAACTATTGATTTTAATTATTATAAAAATTTATTAATAAAATATATTAAAATAAAATTATTGTTATTTATTTTATTTTTGAAAATATCAATATTTAAATTTCTTGCTCAAACTCTCAATAAATATCAAATATTTTGAGTAAACGGATTGTATGAATTTAAATAAATTTTTATTAAATTTATTTAAATATAACTGAAAAATTTGCTGTTTTTTCTAATTAACTAGTATTTAAGTTTTTCATATTTGTAGTTAAAAAATATAAATTCTAATTCTACAAAAATGCATTATTTTTATTTTTAAAAATTAATTATAATTAATATTTTTTTACAACAAAAAACTATAACAAGCAATTTTAATAACATTAAATATTTAAGTAAATTAATTTTTTTAACCGTTAACAATTTTAAATGTTTTACAATTTAACAAATTAATTTTTAATGTTTTATAGATTTAATTTCTTCAAACATGTTTTTGTCTGTTTATAAGTTTAAAATTTTAAATATTTAATTAATAAATAATTGATACGTAAAACATTTAAAGAAATATATAGTATTATATATAACATAATTTATTATTTATATTAATAAAATAAATAATTAAAATATAATTAAAAACTTGCCCTTTATTTATACGAAACAAAATGTAATAAAATGGTATTATAATTATATACTAACTAAATAAAAATATCTTTTAAATTTCAAATTAAATTAATTTATTAATATGCAAATATATATCAATTTCTAAAAATTTATTTATTAATACTTATAAATATTAAAAACCAATAACAAGTTTATCACCAATTGTCTATATTACAAATTTTAAAATAATATAATATTAATTAATTCATTTAAATTACAGTTTAATATAATAAAAATTAATTTTAGATTAAAATTTAGTTAAATGGTTAAAATTTAATATATTAAATAGAAAAATACAAAATTTTATAAATTACTTAAAATAACTTTTTAAATAAGTTTTAAATAAAAATTTGCAAAAACAGAATATAAAGATTTACTAGAAAAATTTTCAATTTATAACAGTATTCGACATAACAGTATTCAACATATCAATATTCGACATAACCATATTTGACATAACAATATTTGTCTTAACAATATTCGACATAATAATTGTCATAACAGTTTTTGACATAACAGTATTCAACATAACAGTATTTGACATATCAATATTCGACATAACCATATTTGACATAAAAGTATTCGACATAACAGTATTCGACATATCAATATTCGACATAACCATATTTTACATAACAATATTTGTCTTAACAATATTCGACATAACAATAATTGTCATAACAGTATTCGACATAACAGTATTTGACATAACAGTATTCGACATAACAGTATTCGACATAACAGTAATCGACATAACAGTATTTGACATAACAGTATTCGACATAACATTATTCGACATAACAGTATTCAAAATAACAGTATTCGACATAACAGTATTCGACATAACAGTATTCGACATAACAAAATTTGACATAACAGTATTCGACATAACAGTATTCGACATAACAGTATTCGACATATCAATATTCGACATAACCATATTTGACATAACAATATTTGTCCTAACAATATTCGACATAATAATTGTCATAACAGTATTCGACATAACAGTTTTCGACATAACAGTATTCGACATATCAATATTTGACATAACCATATTTGACATAACAATATTTGTCCTAACAATATTTGACATAATAATTGTCATAACAGTATTCGACATAACAGTATTCGACATAACAGTATTCAAAATAACAGTATTCGACATAACAGTATTTGACATAACAGTATTCGACATAACTGTATTCGACATATCAATATTCGACATATCAATATTCGACATAACCATATTTGACATAACAATATTTGTCCTAACAATATTCGACATAATAATTGTCACAACAGTATTTGACATAACAGTATTCGACATAACAGTATTCGACATAACAGTATTCGAAATAACAGTATTCGAAATAACAGTATTTGACATAACAGTATTCGACATAACAGTATTCGACATATCAATATTCGACATAAAAATATTTAACATAACAGTATTCGACAAAACAATTGTCGACTTAACAATTTAAAATGTTTGTTTTCCACTATAACTACAAAAAAGCTATAAATTCACATTCTTAATAAGCAGTAATTATACTTGATTATTACGCTTAGGAATGAGTTTCATTTCTTCTCTTGTTTTTGATATTTGGTAATGTAATAGCAATTTAGACAACAAATTATTCAGACTGACAGAATTCAGACATTTCTGCCATCAGATGATAATTAGATCAAGTAATGGTGATCTGAAGACATTTCTACCATCAGATGATAATTGGATCAATTAGTGGTAATTTAAAGACATTTTTGCAGTCATATGATAATTGGATCAATTAGTGGTGATCTGATTACTTTTCTGCCATCATATGATAATTGGATCAATTAATTATAATTAATCTTCGTTTTAGAATTGAAAATTAAAGATTTTTATTTTTGTTGAATTTATATTTTTAGTTGTAATTTGTTGTCTAAATTGCTATTACATCACCAAATATAAAAAACGAGAGAAGAAATGAGACTCATTCCTAAGCGTATTGATTATATAGACAAATATTATATATAAAAAAATAAACTTTTTTTCTATTAGAGTCTATTATATTTTATTTGTAAATTTAATAAATCAGATATTTAAAAAATTATTTATAATAATTTAAGTTTAATTTTTAATTAAAAGACTATTTAAATATAAAATATTTATTATTTGGTCAACCAGTAATGTATATGATTAATTTAAAAATATAATTTTATTGATAAATAAAATTAAATTACAGTTAAAAGCAAAAAACATAGTTTTAAAATAGATTTATTTTTATTTTTAAAATTTAAAATTTTTAAATTCAAAAAATTATTTAATTAATTAACTAACCATAAAATATTTCAAATTAATAAATGAATAAAAATTTTTTATATAAAAATACTATAAAAAGCCTGATTTTTATTTTTTTATGCGTAAATATAAAAAAATAAATTAATAGGGTGTTTGAAACTTTTCATTTTGTAAATATCAAATTTTTACATAAAATATTCAATAATTTAAACAAATAAATTACGATTTGGTAAAAACAAACATTATGTTATTTTGATTAACCCAAATTAAAATTTTAAAATTAAATAATATATTAAATTATTATAAGTGCTTAATTAAGTATTTAAGAATAAACTGTATATTTTATAAAATATAAATTTTAAATTAACAATTTTTTAATAAATATATTAAATGGTTACTGTAGTAAATCAACTTTTTGTTTTTTATTTAGTATTATATTATTATTTCTAGACATAGGATGGTTTTTGGGCTATAAAACATTTTAATAAGTTTCAACAAACTATTTTACATTATTTTATATTTAATGTTAACGATTTAAAAAAAAATAAATGTGAATTTTTTAACCTAATAACATTTTACTTTTTTAATTTGTAATTTATTTAAAAACATAAATGCAATTAATTAAAATATTAAAAATAAAATTGTAGTTATTTTGAAAATTTAAAAAAACTAATAATAGAACTTGAAAATTTTTAGCAAAGCCTACCTATATAATTATTTTAAAATATTTGATATATATTTTAAATTATTATTTTTATTAAATTACAACTTTTGGTAAAAATAATAAACAATTAAACAAAAACAAAATGAATAGAAAGAAACGGTTAATTAAAATATAGATTTTTTATTTAATAAAAATATTATTATTTTAAACCAAGTTAATTAAAAATTTAATTATGGTTTGCTAATTTATTATTTTTTTAAAACATTTAATTTAATTAAAAAAATAAAACAATTTATTACAGAAATTCCATATAAATATTTAAAAAAATTTTAATTTATAAATAAAGACAATCTACTAATTCAATTGATTTTATATTTAACAAATTTTAATTAAATTGCATTAAATAAAATATTAATATATTAAATTAAATTTTAAATTACAAATATAAATTATAATACTATTTACAATTTTTTTTACAAAACACAAAAAGATTTTAATTTAAGATGACGTTCTATGACTCTCTATCGATCCATTATCAGTCTTTGATACGGCCATTCTAACTAACGTGGGTAAAGTCAGGCGGACCTAAGCCAACTACTAGTCTGAGGGTTACCGGCCTGGCCCGGAGCGGCACTTACACGGCCGCTCCGGCCAGTACAACGTCTTAATTTTATTATAAAGATTGTTAAAAAAACTTTCATTAAAGAAATTATTTATTCAAACAGTTAACGTAAAACAAATATAAAAAACTTTAGTGGCGGCAATTATACAATTATATATGGGTTTAAAAATATATATTGCTAATAATCTAGCTCTTACAATTTAAATTGATTTATTGTTAGTTAAAATCTATAAATAAAATAAACTATTTATTTGTTCTAACCATTAATAATTTGAAAATAAAAATTTAATAATTTATAATATAATTTAATAGTTATTTACAGTCTAATTAAAATCATAATTAAAATATTAAAAAAAAAGTTGGCATAAATTCATAATGTTTTAATATAACAATACAGAAATAAGAAATTAATCAATTCATCGCCATTAGTTAAATTTATCTAAAATTTATTTTAAATGGTTGTTATACCAAATTTTTTATTTATAAAATAAAGTTTTTAAAAATATATATTTAAATATTATGAAAAATTTTAAATTTAATCATTATAAAAAATTTATTAATAAAATATTTTTAACTAAACTTATTGTTATTTATTTTATTTTTAATTATATGTGAATTTGTTGCTCAAGCTGTCAATTAAAAACAGATATTTTGAGTAACTAGCTTGTACAAACCTGAATAAATTTTATTAAATTTAATTTAAAATAACTGGGCATTTTATTTTTTTTGACTCTACTTAATTTTTGAGCCTAAATTTTTCTATTTTTTAACATTATTTTAACTACAATAAATTAAATGTTCAAATATAGTATTTTTTGCTTTTAATTTTTAATAATATGTTATTTTATCAAACAATGTATACATTGATTTTTTAAGTTAATTACTTGATGATTATCCGGATTGCGGTTTAACCCAATTGTGGCAAAGATACGGTTTATTCATTTATATTTAACTAATTTTAATATTTTAATCGCCAATTAGTAATTTCGTAAATTGATCACTGACTATAATAATTCTCTTTTCTTTTGTTAATTATTGCCACCTTGTTAATTTTTCCCTCAAAATATAAAAATAAATTAAATTAAAATTATCATAAAATCATAGTAAATATATTTAAAATTTTTTAATTAATTAAAATTAACAAATTAATTTAACATAAATTAATTTTTTTGTTTTGAAAATTTTATGTCAATCTTAAAAGTTCAATCTCCAAAGTTATTGTAAACTTTTTAAAGTTTCTAATTTGGGCTATTTATTATTTTAATAATAGCAAACAATACATAATTGAATACAGTACTTCAAAATTTTAAAATACGATTCCAATAATTGATACATTTTTTGAATATATATATATTTCTTAAAAACAAATATAGTACGTAATAGTTTTGGCTAATATTGTTTTGCAAATTTAAATGGTTCTCTCAGCATCTTTGACGCACTAACCCAACAAAATAAATATTTTGTATAAAATAAAAATAAATATTAATTTAACAATAAATTAATTTCCATTTTCAAGTTTCATATTATTTATTCATAGATGACTTTCATTTATAACATTTATGTTTAACTTCAATACCTAACTTCAATACACACATTGAGAATGGAAGTTAGATATTAAATTTGGTTATGAAAGTCAGGTTATCGTTACATTGTTTTGTAAATTATCTATTTTGTGAGTTTTGTGCATCAAAGCTGCTGAGAGAACCAATCAAATTCTTAATTTAATAACAATATTATTAATGACAATAAGAATATAGTTTTAGTAAAAATATATAAAATTTATGTAATTAAATTTTTAAAAATTAATTATTAAATTAAATTAATAAATCTTTTAAAATTTTATATCAAAATTAACAATTAATAAAATTAAAAAATTTGCAATCACGGCAGTTTAATTATGTTAAATATAACAACTAATTAAAAATATAAATTATTATTTGGCGTGCGTTTGTAATCCATTTATAATAAATTAAAATTTTAAAACAATATTTTATTTAAAAATTTTATTAATTTATAGTTTTTAATAAATACAATTAATGATTTTTTTAATGAACAAAAAATTTTTTATTATTTTTAATTTTATAAAAATAAGATATAAAAAATCGTGTAACTATTAAAGTAAAATAAATTACTTTTTAAAACTTAAATCAGTTATATAAACAATGCTGATCAGTTATATAATATCAAATATGTTTTACGGTTTATAATTTTTAATTATTTCTGATTTGAATCGATTAATTAGTATCTATAAAAATTTAAAACATTTGTTTAATCAATATATTAAATCAATTATATTATTTGTTTTAATAGATAAGATTAGAGATTAATTAGATGTGAATTGATAAAAAGCTATTAATTTGTTTAACAGAGATTTCAAATATTCTTGTACTTATTGTTCAAACAACTATTAATAAATTATTAAAAACTGAAAAAAATTTAAAATCATTGTTCTATATCAGAAAAAATTGGAGTTAAGAAATGGAGTAACTCAGTTTACAAAAACTTATTTTATAAATATTAAAACTGTAATAAAAATAAAATTAAAATATTGCATCTACTAGTTTCATATCCAGCTTTGAAATTTAAATTTTGATATTTATAATAATTGTAATAATTTTAAATTTAATAAGAAAAATTTACAACCAAATTGTACCTTTTATTTACAACCAATTTTAAAACAAATTTTTTTTTGTAGAACTTTTAAGACTCTAACCCTGAGTTAATGCGTTTAAGCCTCGACTGTAGTAAGAATTTTTTAACAAAAAAAATTCTAGAAATGATTTGAGGCAATACAACCACCTTAATTACTAAGGGCCATTTACTGGTAGTATGCAATAGGTTAATAACCACTAATCTACATATACGTAGCGTTCAGGTGTGTGCTCTTAAAACTGTAACACTATCCTCGTCACTATATCTATCGGGAAAATGGTTATTCCTGGCCTTACTACGGGTTGTGCAGAAAGAAAAGATTTGGCCTAATTTAAGTAGTAGTAAGTTATTATTTTATTAAATTTATTTTACATATTAATTGTATAAACTGCAAATAATATATTAGTTTTAATAAAACTACTCAACAATAATTAAAATAATTGTGTTGGCAAATGATAATTCAGCAAAAACTGGACGGTTGACCACCCTGCTTCGGCCTATGAGTAGTTAGCATTAGATTAAATAATATATAATAATTAAACTGTAATATAGATTTATGTATCATTTAAAATAATTGTATAAAATAAATTTGGATATTAAGTAATAAAAAAATAATAAAATATAAAATTATAATTTATTAAAAAATAAACAAATTCTGATGCAAGTATAATTAACAAAGTTTATTTATACAATGTTATTTTGTTTTTTAACAGATTACTAATGTTTTATTGTTTAAAAACTTTTTTATATAAAATTAAATAATAATTTGTAAATAAATTTTCATTGTTTTATAATTTAGTTCTACGGAATTGATTTATTAATTTTATTTTTTTTTTTGAAATTGTATAAAATTTTATTTTATTATTTGTAATTTAAATAATTTAGTATATTTGTTATTTAATTAGTAATATTTTTTTAATTTATTAAATTTTAAAACTATTATTTAAAATTTCTATGATTAATTAATTAATTTATTTATAAATAAAATTTAGTATTATATTTAGATAAATAGTGGCAGAAAAAAATAATTAGTTTAATTTGACATTAATTTATAAATAATTTGACATTAGGGCTTAATTGGATTTTGCTTAATATTAATTATCTGTAAAACATTTTTTGTTTAATTAAAAATAAAAAATTAAACTTTTTTAACACCATTTAAATTTTTTGTAACGAGAGTTCTGGTATTTTGTATATTTCACGCGTTGGTTATAATCTAATTTGATTATATATTTATTTCCAAATCTTTAATTTATTTTCTGTACTGGTTTTGACAGACCATAAAAACTGTAAATTAAAACAAAAAATACATTGAATTATACAAATTATTATTTTTAAATTAAAAAATGGAAATCAGAAGCAAGATGATTATTATTATTAATTCTTATATTATTAATTATTATATCAATTACTTATATATTAATTCAATTATTACTTGTTGACAAAATGTTTTTATATTTTAACAAATTGATTGAATTATCATTTAATTTCAAAAATTTTTTAAATATACATTTTTATTTCCAATATTTTTAACAAAATTTTAAAATCTAGTTAAGTAGAAAGCTGATTAATAAATCAATTAGTGCTGCTATAGAGACATTTAGTGCTGAATTTGATTAAATTGTAATAATTTACAAAATTATTTAAAATTAAAAATTTTAGTCATTTGAATAAATTATTATTATTTGTTATTTATAATTAAAAATTTACAGATGTAATAAAATTTTTTTTTCTTTTTACATAAAAAAATTATCAGAGCTTGGCGCGATAAAATATTTTTAAAATCTAATATATTTATTTCAAAAATTTTAAAATTAATAATTTTCTATTTTAATATGTTTGATTTTAAAATTTTTGAATTTAATATATTTAATTTTAATTTTTTCAATTTATTTAATTACATTTTTATTATTTAAGAAACAATTATTAATTTTATTAAAGCGCCAGAATGATTTTTATACTACATAAAAAATACATATTTTGATACATCTGCAAATCGTTTTTTATAATATTAGGCAAATTATTTGTGCGATTAAACAAGTGAAATATTTTTATTAATTAAAATTTTAAAATGTATAACATCATGTAATTGATTATTTAAAAAATTATATTATTTTTGTTTTATTTTGCAGTTTGGCCATTTAATAATGTCATAACAAGCTAAAACATAATATTTAGCTTGTTACTCATATGCCGAAGCAGAGTGGTTAACCGTCCAGGTTTGGCTGAATTGTTCATGTTAAAAATTTACAGATTATTAAATACTAAAAAATATATAAGTATTTTATATATTGCATTTAAAAAATAAAAAGGTAATTATGTGTTTGTCAAGGGCAAAATTTGTTACAGACGTTTTATTACTTTCCAACATAATTAACTTAATTAATGTTGAATAGTTTTAATAAAACTAATATATTATTTCCAGTTTATACAATTAATATGTAAAATAAATTTACTAAAATAATAACTTACTACTACTAGTCATAGGCCAAAACATTTCTTTCTGCACAACCTGTAGTGAGGCCAGAAATCATCACTTCACCGTTAGGTATGGTAACGAGGATAGTGTCACAGTTTTAAGAGCACACACCTGAACGCTCCGTATACTTAGATTAGTAGTTATTAAGCTATCGCACATCACCAGTAGATGGCCCTTAGTAAGGCTCGTGGTTGTATTGCCTCAACTCATTTCTAGAATTTTTTGTTAATAAATTTCTTACTACAGTCGAGGCATGAACTCATTTTCTCAGGGTTAGAGGCTTAAAAGTTCTACAAAAATTTTTTGTAAAATTGGTTGTAAATAAAGAGTACAATTTGCTGTTAACATTTTCTTATTAAATTTAAAATTATTACAATTAAAATAATTATCAAAATTTAAATTCCAGAGCTGGAGAAGAATCTAGTAGATATAATATTTTAATTTTATTTTTATTACAGTTTTGATATTTAGAAAATAAGTTTTTGTAAACTGAGTTACTCCATTTCTTAACTTCAATTTTTTCCGATATAGAAAAATGATTTTAATAGAATTTACAGTTTTTAATAATTCATTAATAGTTGTTTGAAAAATATGTACAAAAGTATTTGTACTCTCACTTAAACAAATTATAAGCATTCTATCAATTCACATCTAATTAATCTCTAATTTCATCTATTAGAACAAATACTATAATTGATTTAAAATATTGATTTTAAAAATGTTTTAAATTTTTATAGACGCTAATTAATCGATTCATATCAGATATAATTAAAACTTTTCAACCGTAAAACATATGTGAGTTATAAACAATTCAATGTAATAATTATACTAATATACAATTTAAAGCATTGTTTATAAAACTAAATTATGTTTTGAAAAGTAATTTAATTTACTTTATTACTTATATGATTTTTTATAAGTTCTTTTTAATGAATAAAATTAAAAAATATTACTTTTTATTAAAAAACCCATTTTATCATCCATTTTAAAACAATTAATTGTAATTATTAAAAACTAGAATTTAATCAAAGTTTTAAGTAAATTATTATTTTTAAGTTTATACTTATTAAAAGTGGAATTGATTTTTAAAACAATTTTAGCATTAGAAATTATGTACTATATTTGTTTTTAAGAAATATATATATTTAATAAATGTATTAATTTAAATTTTGTAAAATTTAATCAAGAATATTTTTACTTTAATTTTTTAAACTAAACACAAATAAGTATTATGAGAATTTTCAACTGTAACATAATTAAATTTTGATCAACTTATTTAGAACAATTAAAAAACATTTTACTTAAATTATCTTTGTAAAAAAAACAAAACATCAATTGTACAGTAAATCACATAGTTGCTACAATCATCAAAGTTATACATGTGCTAAAAATTATTATAAATTTAATTACGCGTTTCGATGTCGTGCCTTACAAATGATGAGGCAATGGATGTATTTATAAAATATTTTAGAAAACTTGACAAACTTGTCTGTTTAGGAATTGCTTATAGCTTAAAATGAAACAACGACTGATTCAATTTTGAAAAACTTCTGTTTAATACATGATATTACATATTTTATTAATATAGAGTAAAATTAGCGGACACATAGAGGCAATAGAATTAAATGCTTTATTTGCAATAAATTATTTTTCTTTTAGTGATTAAAAACATGTTGAGAAATCGACTTGTAAAGATATTTTAAACTGTAATAGTTATTTGATATTAAATTTTAAATATTGTAAAAAGAGAATGGCAGATTTATTAAAATATTTATCTTTTTGATTAGTATAAAAATCAATTTGGCGTTTTAACAAAATTAATAGAATTTTTGAAAATAATAAAAATATAAATAAATAAGTTGAAAATATTAAAATCGAATATATTAAATTCAAAAAATTTAAATTCACATTTATTAAAATAGAAAATTATCGATTTAAAATTATTGACATAAATATATTGATTTTAATATTTTTAAATTTTCAATTTCTATTTTTTTTAATTAGCCAGGCTCTGATATTTATTCAACCTAAAAAATTGAAACATTTTGATACATCTTTTAATTTTAAATTTTAAATAACAAACAAAAATTATTTATTTAAATAATTAAAATTTTAAATTATAAATTTTTTTTGTAAATTACTAAAATTTAATCAAATTCAGTAACAAAAGGTGGAATTATTTAAGTATTATTTTAAATATGTTAAGATTTAATTTAAAGTTGTATATTTAAAGTTATAATTAAAATTTATTTTTAGTTTATAACTAATATAAATTAGTATTTATATAAATATTAAGCAACTTCATTTTTAATTTTAAAATAATAATTTTGGGAAAAATAAAATTCAACAATTAAAAAATAAAATTAATATTGTAAAGTACTACACAATCAATTTCTACTCCAATATAAATTTTAAAATTAAAATTATATAATATATTATAACTTTTATAGTAATTTACATTCTTTGGTGCAAAGTAAATATCAATATAATACCAAAAACATATATCTAGAAAATATTTATAAATCTAAATAAACATTAAATAAATATGTTTGAATACATTATTTTAAATGCAACTAATTAATTTAATAATTATTTTTGAATATTTTGAAAATATAATATAAATTACATAACAATATTAAGTTGAATTAATTTAAGCTGTAGTAAAATTGTTTTTGTGTAAATTAACCAATGATTTGTCTTTTAAATAATATATTTGGATTCTATCCAGCTAACCGTTTATTAATATTTATGTTTTACAATCTCTGATAATAAAATAAATAAACAAAATAAAATTGTACAGTATTTGGATTTTAAAACAAATTCAGATTATAAAATAAACTAAACATGTAAAATTAGAAACTTGTTATTTTAGTTATAAAACAAGCTAATAAATTGTTTTACAAATAATAAACTGATTTACCGCAAATACTAAAACAATGACTTATTTAAGAATTGAGAATTGACTATTGTTGTTTTTGTATTAAAATTTAAATATAATTAGGATAAGCAAATAACCAAAAATTAAAAACTAATAATAAATAAAGTAAAATAAAATAATTATAAATTTATTTTAATTAAAAATAATTTTCTTATTGAATCCAAAAACAAAATTATATTGTTTTAAAATTCAATGTGCATTTTGAATATTTCCAGAAAGATTATATAAAAATTATATATAACCATAAAATCAGTTTTAAATTTTAATTCAAACATATTTAAAATAAAAATAATTTAATTAAAATTGTAAATAATTTTTACATTTAAAATAAGATTTGATAACGTTCTAGTTTATACTACAAATTTTAAAGGAGATATCCGGCCAAGCGTAACAATCTATTTGAATACACCACTTTCTATGTAGACAAGTGATGCAAGTGCTATGTAAAGCATGTACATGAAGATTTTTTTTGATGATAAGTTTAGTAGCGGTTCCCTAAGAATATCTTGACTCAAAATACATTTACAGATCAATTATATCTTAAGTTTTACATTTTTAACTTATTATTTATTTGAGTAATTTTATAGTAATCACATTATTG
>JAQFXP010003261.1:0-12936 GCA_034693685.1 Belba bartosi | reverse complement strand
AATAAAGTTGCGCCAGAGTGCGCATTATTCTACTACTTCGTTTTTGGCTACACATTTCTGAAACTGACTGTATATTAAGACCGCACGCATCGATTCAAAAGAATTTTGTAATTCTAAACTTATTTTTCGTTCAGTTTTTAACTATAACTTTAAATACATTTTATTTATAAATACAAATCTAAAATCTATTGTATTTTAAATGCAGTTGCAGACACTTCTAATATAAATTGTATACTAAAAACTATTCTAAATTCTTAATTCAATAATAAATAAAGTTGATTTAAACTATTTTAAACTTGTTTTGATTTGCATAAACTGTTGTCTACAATAACCTAAACCTTCAGAGCGCAACTGAGTTTTACTCAAACTAAGAGATCTGTTTCTACATAACCACTCTCCGTTCCGAACATCAAATTCAGGCTTTTGCCAAAGTCACAACCTGTCTGGCGGTCACATATTGGCGTAGTCGGTAGGATTCATCATTGGAACTTCTCTTCAATTTACATAGCTTATATCGAAACACCGCTTCTAACCAAAACGGATTAGCAATTCGCGTTTTAAGACAACAATTAAGACAAAACAAGTTCTACGCCCAACAATTCCGGACACCCTTGATAACATTTGTCGGCAGACCTCTTAATCTTTTACCAAAAAGTTTATCTGCAATTCCAACTGTGGCGCAGCAACAGTTACTAATACCATTACCTTTGTCAAATATGCTAATGTCAAAAATGTTAATGCTAAATATGCTATTGTTTAATATATTAATATCAAATATGCTAATGTCAATTTTGATAATGTCATATTTGACAGCATATTCGACATTAATTTATTCGACATTAGCTTATTCGACATTAGCATATTTGACATTAACTTATTTGACATTGGCATATTCGACATTAACATATTTAACATTAACATATTCAACATTAGCATATTCGACATTAAAATATTCGACATTAACATATTCGACATCAACATATTCAACATTATATTTGACATTATCATATTCGTTATTAGCATATTCAACATTAGCATATTCGACATTAGCATATTCAACATTATTATATTTGACATTATCATATTCGTTATTAGCATATTCGACATTAGCATAATCGACATTAACATATTCGACATTAACATATTTGACATTATTATATTTGACATTATCATATTCGTTATTAGCATATTCGACATTAGCATATTCGACATTAACATATTCGACATTAACATATATGACATTAACATATTGTTATGCGTCGTCCGTTGCTTTCGGTAATAAACTACTCTTGATTTCTGGTCATAATAAGTTTTATTAGTAAAATAAGTAAAATAAAGTAAAATACAGTTTAGGAAAGCTCTGGAAGAGAGCTAACATGAGAATTGGGTTTATTTACATAATACAAATTTTTATATAAATTTAAGCCAAAAAAAGTTAGGGATGGGTGAAAGGAGTAGTTATAAGAGTCTAACCCATAAAGATGTAAATAAAAAGCAAATAGCAAATCAAGTCTAACATTATCTCCTGCAAAATTGCAAACGTCTCGGATGCAAATATTGGCTTAAAAATATAAAAGATAAAATTATAAAAATTATAAAATCTTATGCAAAAATATAACATTATTTATGCATTTTTGATTAAATATTAGTAATAACACATATGCACAAAAACATTCTAGGCATACAACACATTTTTATGCACAAGAGCATTTTAAGCATACAACACATTTTAATGCGCAAAAGCACTTTAAGCAAACAACACTTGTTTTTGTTTATATTTTGTTTGCATTTCGTTTGTTTATAAAAACATTTTTAAAAACAAATATTTGATTAAATAATTAATTATATATATATTAAATTCTAAACAGTAGATTAAAATGTAAGTATACTTTATATAATTATAAAACTGTTAATTAATTTAATATTATTTTTTTATTATAAGTTTAATTGCAACGAATGGATGAGTGAAGAGAGCGGCGACGGCAGTGATCTTGAGATTAATGTTACGGCACAATACTTAGTAAAACTGCCAAAAGAGTTAGACAATAAGGTCAGTGGAGTGACGGCAAAGGTATCTGATCCGTGGGCAATTAATAATGCCAAACATCAAAACCAAAACATCGATTTGGATGATGAAGAGGTCAATGATCTGGTCATCAAAAGGTCGTCCGTCGAAGAGTTTGCTTAGTAGGAGGACATTGAAGTAACCATTGATGAGATCGTCGAAAAGTCATTCGAACCACTCGTCAAAACAATAACTTCTGATCTGATTAATAAGTTTGTGGTCAAAGTGTTAGATCAGATAAGCAAAAAATCCAATCAGAAATCAGAAAAAGTTATGAAAAAACATTAAATATTAAGTTAAAACAAATTGTTTCCAAACTCTTAAACAGTTCTTTAGCCACAAAAAAAATCTCAAAACCGGTTAATCGGGCAATCAATTTGGCGATAATTGAAGGAAATGATTGGTTGGCGAGAAAGTAGGCCAAAGATAAGAGATCCACAAAAGCAAGCACATCCTCAAGTGGTGCGGCCAATTCAAAGTTCAAAGTTGTGGACAAAAGTTTTCAAAGTGTCAAAGTTGTGGACAAAAGTTGTCAAAGTGTCAAAGTTGTGGTCCTGACCTTTGTTGATGGCATAGCTCCAGCGCCGGGTTATAGCGCTAAAGATCTAATGAAAAGAAACGTTGTTTATGGGGCACCGGATTAGACAAGACACACATCAGCACTAAATAGCAAATATCGGGCAAAACGTTATAAGTTAGAGTTTGACAGTGGTAGTCGATATCCGAAACCAACACCAGAAGGACACAAATTTGAAGGAGAATTCGAAATCTAGGACATATATGTTGTTGAGAGACTCGGGAAGAAGATTCTGTTCGCTGTTAGTTAAAAAGGTTGGCCGAAATCAGACGACACTTTGGAATCGGTTTAAAAAGTCAATGAGTTGCGGCTCTTTAACATGTTTTTCAAAAGTCATTGTGCGACTAACATGGGTGCGACAACTCGATTCACCGCTCGTAGAGAAGGCGTTTTGGTCGGCAATTTGAAGACAACTGAAAAGCCCTATGACTTGCTGTGTCAATTGACCAAAACCGAAAACATCGGAAATGATGTTGAAAATCAGTTTTCAGCGATTGCACGTAAACTTCTTAAAAAATTTGTGTCAACAAACAAATTCTGTTTATATTTGGGTTTCTTTTCGTAATTTAGCTTTAATTATAAATTTAATTTTGTTATTAAGTATTTGTTTCAATTTATAGACCAAATGAAGACAAATTCGGAGTTTTAAAAAGTGAAATCAAATTTATTCGGAAGTTGTTTGCCAAATTAAATGAAATGGATAGTCATTTTAAACTTATAAGCTGCGCAATCGGTTCTCCTTTTATCTTTAAAGATAAAGAATTTTTGGTGGAATTGGAAGCTATTAATGGACCCAACAGAAAGCGAGAGTACTCTCACTTTTATATGCGTCAAGTTAGAGCTGTTCAGTAGGCGTTCGGGACATTTCTTAAGTCTGGAAATGGTGTTTTGTCTTTTGTTGTCGGCACTCAAGATGTCAACCAAAAGAGATCTGAGTTGGATCTGGATATTCTTGCCAGGTTTTGGTTCTGGATGGCCCAAAGGAGGCGCGTGAAAGTATGTTTTCGTATGTTAAGTAAATGTTATTTTAAAAATATGTTATTATTCAGTGTATCTGTTTGATACCTCAACGGAGGAAAAAGATCCACTTCTGTTAGTAAAAGAACTTCAAAAGAACATGTGTTCAAATACTACAATCAAATTAGTTAATGGTAACATAAATGGTGGTAGAGGTTGTATCAAAGCATGCACTGAATTTATAGCGACAGTTATGTTCAACACTAACTGGAAGAAAAAATGAATCGGCCGTATGAGAGTCCCGAAAGCTAGAAATTAATTTATTTTAATTGAATATTACAATTAATGTATTTTTGTATTAATGTTTTGTATTTTTGTAACTGATTAAATTTTTAATATCTAAACTACTTATAAAATAAATAAATTAGTTCAAATAAAAATATAATTTTGCATTTAAATATATATATTGTATTATTTTATTTTATTCTAAAATTAAAGTTGTTATATCTTCGGTGGACGCTTACCGATATTAATTTAACAAAATAAATTTTAAAATTGAGATTGTTTAAATTATTGTAAATGTAGTTAATTTTTATGTTCTCAAAAGAAATTATTGGTTAATTCAAATTAAATAAAATATACGTAATTATAATTTTATTCAAACTAAGATATCTCTGGTGGACGCGTGTCGATTTAAATTTTTTAAAATGTTAATTAAAATTTATTATAATTATTTTAAAATGTGATAGGTTAGATTTTATACTATTAATAGGAAAACATTTATTTATTTAAATATAAGGAAAATTTTAAATTTTATAAATTCTTTAACATAGAATATCTCTGGTGGACGCTTGTCGATTTTAATTTTTAAAAATGATAATTAAAGCTTATTTTAAGTAGTTTAAGATGTAATAAATTAGATTTTATGCTCTCAAAAAATGTATTATTTTAAACAAAATCATTACATGCGTAATTTTTATATAATTTTAATGTAAAATAATTGTTTGATAATAGAACCAAATTGTGAGTTATGTATATGTAGAGTTATTTATATTTTGTTTGTTTTTATTTATTGATTAAATTAAATAAAATATTGAATTAATATAATTGATAAAATCAATTATTGTGTTAAAATATGTGATTAAATATTATTAAATAATTTGGTAAATATATGAAAAATATATGTAAGTTAAAAATATTATAATAAAAATAAAAGTTATTCAATATGCAATCCTACACTGTTTTAACGCATTTTATAAATAAAATTCGATTTACTTATACAACACAAAGAATAAAACAGCAATAGAAAAAACACAACAGTTATTATTTTGTCAAAATAAGAAATATGATCAATAAAAGCAAAAACAGTTTTGTCTATTTTTATCAATTCAATTCTTAAAAAATTTATTTCTGGAATATTAAAACAATTTAATTTTTTTTCAGTTAATCCTTCAGGGGATTCAATAGCTAAATAAGGTGAATCAATAAAGATTTTGTTTACTTTCCCTTTTATCCAATTAATTCCGATTGATTTAATTACACTCCTAATTGCAAACATTTGGGAAGCAACAATAGCCACAGCCAACTTGTTAGCAGTTTTGTCGAACCTAGAGTTTGAATAAAGATGTGTAACAACATATGGCAAATTGTTTTCTATGTTTTGTGAAATATCTCGTTCATCCCTTTTTACTATCCGCTTTTTATTGAAGAGTTTTCGATCAATTATTAGAGCAATGCAAGCGGGTTTACAAAATTTTTACAATTCTTTTGTAAAATAATTATGAAAAAGTTCATAACACCAGTTAAACTCTTCTTTAGTTGCGTTAGTAATTTGAGTACAAGGGTAACCGTATATAATGTCAAGAATTATTATTTGATTAAGTTTAATGCATTCAATAAGGCTAAAAAATATTTGGGTATCAATATGTTTAATAGTTTGAAATCCAGTATTTATTTCATTAATAATATGTTTAATATTTTTAGAAAGTTGTTCAAAATCAAACGAATGCTGATTTGGCATTAAATGAGTATTGATTGTTTGGTTTAACGAATGTGCAAACTCAAGTGAATCAAAATAATTAAATTTTTGAGCTAAATATTATAATTTGCCGATTTTAAATGACACGCTGTGCGGTAATGAAAAGGCATAAATAGGGCAAACAATAGATTTATCATAAACACTTATATTGAATAAATCGCAGTAAATGTGATTCATTTGGCCTACATTTTTAATTTGCACAACATCATCTTCGAGTATACTATTACGCTCTGAACAACCGTTAGACTGCCAGAAATTTGCAAATAAATTATTTTAAAATTTGTTTTTACATGTGTCTAAATTTGGAGCAAATGCTTGATTATCAATAAGATCTGATTGTGCTAATATAGGCAAAACACAATTATTTGTACTGTAATACAACACTTGATTAGGACCGACAAATTTAGCAGAACAAATCTGAGTACTATTTGGTATCTTATGGTAAAATGTAAACGGATCTGCCTTTAAAATAGATACATTTGGTCTTAAGTTTTTAGCGTCTATAGAAATATTTATTATTTTGCGCTCAAAATCTGTTTCACATGCACAAGGAATTGATAAAGTAATTGGGCAAAGATTTCCAAAAGGTAGTGTAAAATTGAATAAATTGAGTAATTTATTATTAATTCAATTTAAATTCCAATTTCAAACAATATCTGTTAATAAGTTTTTAGTAAGAGTGAATTTACTAATTATGTTATAAACGTAAATCATTACTAAATGGAAATTGTTTTGCATTACTTTTAATGTAGTTGTAACGTTAATTAGTTATTTGTCGAGATTATTTATTTCGTTTTGTAACGCTTCAATTATTATTTTTACTTTAAATTGATTACTCTTAACCTTTTTTTAATGTTCTAACATTTGATCTTGTCTATATTTAATTTTGTCAACAAAAAATTTGTTATTACGTGTGCCTATCAGTGCTTTTGAACCTATACCAATTGAGATACTAACAACAACTGCTATGACTGCTACAACACCAAAAGTTATTATAGGAATTTTTTTAACGGCTAAGGTTTAAACGAGAGTTAAAATTGTCTGCAGCCGTTCCACAAAATGTGTTAATCGGCTCTACAAAGTTTTCTTAAAAACGTTTTTACAACACACTTTTAAGTCTTCTGCATTATATTCTAGAAATGATTCATCATCGAATACAACACAAGGGCTATCATATTTAACGGTAAAATATACGCGATTAATTCCAGTAATAACATTTATTTTTGTGTTTCTCCACACAATTAATTTTTTTAAGTAAGCAATTGATAGTATTTGAAAAACAAAGACATAATGCAAAATTTAATAGATTAAACAATTTACTGGGCTTTCGATTTCTGACTGATCTTCGCAGTGCAGGAGTTTGTGTTTTAGGTTCATTTAGTTTAGCTTTTGTAATTGTGGTTTCTTTAGGAGTTTGATTTAATTTGGTATTAAATTTCAAAAATTATGGACAATATTTTTGTTTTAATAACACATTATAATCGTAAATCTCTGTAAAATCTGAAGATACTGATTTATTACTAACTATAATCGTCTCAGAACCTAAACTTGATTCGATTACAATATTAGATTCAGCTTAATTCCATTTTAGATATTTCAAGTTCTTCTTTTTCTAAACGAGAAATAAGTTTTTTTTATCGGTATATTGTTTAAGACAAGAGATGTGAACTTTGTTTACAATTACCTTTTGATTTTTGTTTACTCCTTTAATTTCGAGAGTCACTTCATTGTCACCTACTGAGATAATATCAAATGGACCTTTATATGGGCTTAGCAATTTTTCAGAGAGCCCTACTTTACGAACTGAATAATGTACTAAAACTTTATCTCAAATTACAAAATTTACACTTCGTTTGGGTTTGTCAAAGTGTGCTTTACTTTTTTCAGCAGAACGTGAAATATTTTCCTTAGGAATTGCTCGGGCTTTAACTAAGTTTTGATCCAAATTAATAATATATTTCTGTTATCGATATAACTTGTAGCCTCTATATCAAAAACTCTGTCTGCAAGCAATTGAGGTTCTCCGCCATAAAGCAAATAGAAAGGACTATAACCAGTAGTAGGACTAATTGAAGTGTTGCTGATAGACCTTCATCTCAATCAGATTGAATGGAATTAACATACATTGAGCGTATGTTTTTTGCTAGCGTATGGTTAAATTTTTCAACTAAACCGTTACATTGAGGGTGATAACTACTCGTCATCACGTGCTTGCACCCCAAACGGTAATAGAGAAGTTTACTAAAATGAGATCGAAATTGTGTACCTCTATCGGTTAAGATAGTCTTAGGACAGCCGTGTTTAGTTACAATTTGTTCAATAATAAAATCAGCGCTAAATTCTTTAGTTGCTAAAGGGATAGCTCTAGCTTCTAACCATTTTGTATAATAGTCAGTAGCTGCAATTATATATTTATTGCCGAGACGGCTTTTACGAAATGGTGCAAGTATATCGCATCCGATCATGTCGAATGGGTTGTCGATTTTAATTGGAACCATTAATTCGGCTTTTGGTGTTAAAGGCAGTTTTCGAAACTGACAGCTTTTACAAGAATTGACGTATTCGGTGACATCTCGATGCATTTTTGGCCAATAGTATCGTCGTGCAATTTTGTCGTATGTTTTTAAGATTCCAAAATAAGAACCACCATATAGCGAATAGTGAATCGCGTACAATACATTTAGCACATAAAACTGTGGAACGCAAATTACTAGAATTTATTCCTTTCTATAAATAATTTTTTTAAACAAAATATTGTTAGCAATTGTATATTTATCTAAATATTTTGTTTTATCTGAAGTGTCTGTTTTCATCAGATTTTGTATTGTTTTGTATATTTGTGCAAAGTATTTATCAGTTTTCTGACGCATAGGCAGATTTACTAACCCAAATACAGATTCATATGTAGTTTGATTGGACTGATTTATTGCTAAACAATGCCTTTTAATGTTGTCCTCAATATGTTTAAATCTGTCAACAGCATTGCAAGACAAAACGTCTGCGTCTTTCATTTTACGACCGCTTCTGTATACAATTTTAAATGTAAATTTTTGCAGATGTAAAGCCCATCTAATTAACCTAGGCAAAAAGTTTGGTTTAGTGTTAAGCCATTTAAGGCTTATATGGTATGTAACAACAGTGAAATGTGTTTCCAATAAATATTGTTAAAAATTAGTAGTTGCTCTAACTATTGCCAGACATTTTATTTTGCTAATAATATAGTTTTTCTCGGCATTACTAAGCAGTCGCAAATCGTAGCAAATAACATGAAATTTATTGCCTTTTTTGTGGTAAGTGGCAGGACCATTGGTTACGCCAAAAGGCTTTTGATAAAATTTATATAATCCGTCAGCTGTAATAAATGCTAATTTTTCTTGACCTGAATCTGCAACTTTTATTTAAAAGAAACCGCAGTTTGCATCCAAATAAGTAAAGTAAACAGAACCATTTAAAGCATTTAATAAAACGCGCACAGCTGGCAATGGGTAAATGTCTTTTTTAGTTATTGTATTTATTTTTTTCATTTTTACAAACAAACGCATTTCGTTTTTCCCGTTTTAATCTAAAGTTTTCTTACTCACTAGTAGTACAGGCAAATCCCATTTTGATCTACAGGGGACAACTATACTCGCTTCAACAAATTTATTTATTTGTCTATTGATCTCCTCTCTCTGAAATGCTGAGTATCAATACGGGGCTTGTTTTATAGGTTTACTATCACCTGTATCAACAGTAAATTCTATAATATTACATTCGCCAACTTTAAATGAATCAAACGCAAATAGATCTTTATATTTTGTTAACAGTTTACTTAAATCCTTTAAATTTTCTTCATTTAAATTTTCGTTATAATTAATAGGCTTTTCGATATTACTAAATGGGATGTTTGCCTCATTGCGTTTGTCTATTAAAATATTGTTAATATAATTAGAGTTATTATTGAATAAATTGTCATAATAAATTTGTTGTCTCTTTTTAATATCTATTTGATTTTGATATATGTAATTTACGTGCCAATATCTTTTGTTAATACAATCACATTCTAAATGTTGATTCGAGACACAATAATTAAAAATTTTAGTTTGTAATTTCCTTTTATTTTTGTTATTATCCATAAATTTATTATAATCTGGGAAATACACAAAGTTTTCTTTACGGTCTATAATAGCACTACATATTTTGTCATATCCTACAAAAGCGTTTAAATCTTGAAAAACTTCGTATTCTCCTATTATTGTGCCACAAGAAATGTCAATTGGTTCTGGATCGCAATTTTTAAATAATACAAAGGCTGTCAAGATAACAAAATCTAAATCGGTTTCTTTAACATATATTCTGTTTTTTTCAATAGATTTAGAATTAATTCTAACTGTTGCGGAAAAGAACACTGTTCCTGTTAGAATTAGTTCTAACTGTATTTAGATCTCGCGGTTTATATCGGTCATCATATCTATTTCTAGCTTGATCTCAGCTATAAGATTCGCTAAAATATCGATCTCGAAAACGGTTTCGGCTATAATTTTAGTGTTTGATCTTTTTTGTCATGATCAGAAAGTTTAGTTAACAGTTTACTCATTCCGTCACATAGAGTTTTGATACTATTTTCATTGTTAACTAGTCGTTCTTTTAAGTCGGTCTGAATTTCAAAATTTGGTAAAAGCCTAACACTTTCTTCTACATTTCTTGCGTTTTCTATTAGCTTATCTATGTTAGGGTTTTTTGTCAACTAATGTGGCGTTGATTAATGGCAGCATACCGTCCATTATTTCTGCTTTCATTTGGTCAAAATTCATAAGCGGATTAAATTCTGTATACAATAACAGCTTATGTGTAATATATTTTAAAACATCTTTGCCTTGTAATTGTTTACGTTTTTGCATTTGTTCACGCGCGTAACTATCTTTGTCTTTAGGCAAATGATAAACTACAAACAGATCTTTGATTGTAGTCCAATCATTAATTGAAGGAACAATTCGTTGGACATACAGTTTATACCAATTTTTAGCGTCTCTATCTAAAAATTCGCCAAAATTATCTACTCTGTTTTGATCTGTTCAACCTTTGATTTTTGTCATTTCCTCGTAATCATTAATCTAATCGACGCATTTCCACTATATTTCTCCATCATATTTTTCTAATTGTAAATGACCAACTGTTCCTAAAGAACTAGTCAGTGCGTCACTAAGTACTCGCTGCACTTCAGCAATAGTTATTGCCTGCGGCAAAGCTATTTTATTTGCTTGTTTAAGAGTTTATATATAAAGTGTAAATAATAAAACATATGCTTTACCAAAGCAACGAACTATACGCCAACAAGTTCTGGAGTGGTTACTTGGGGTTACGTACCATATTCGTACTGTCAAGTAAACCTCAGGCTCAAAAACTAACGGAACGGAGAGGATTTACAAATGATCTCAACCGGTCGGACAACGCTACTGTACAAAATATTTGGAAACGGTTACGTAATTGAGAACTAACATGTATAATTCAAAATGCACTAGTTTCTGTGAAAACTAAATAAAATAGAGCAATTATTTTAATTGGTAATTTGGTTGGAATAATAAAGGAATTAAATGTCAAAAAAAATTTAAAATCCGACATCAGGCTCAGTTTTTATCATAACTCAAAATTTGCAGATTTCTTGAAAAAAGAAAGGGCTTTTTTAAAAATATTATCAAATTAAATTGAATTGTTTATTATTAGCATCTGTAAATCATTCTATACAAAGTAATTTTTTAAAATTTTTTTATTCGAAATAGTTTTCGAGTTTTCGATTTTTGAAAATTCGACTTTAATAGAAAAACATAAATATTCAAAAATTAATTTAGACACCGTCCCCTAACGATAAAATTTTTGTAAAAGACTCAAGAAATCTGCAACTTTGAGTTATGATAAAAACTGAGCCTGATGTCGGATTTTAAAATTTTTTTCGACATTTAATTCCTTTATTATTCCTACCAAATTACCAATTAAAATAATTGCTCTATTTTATTTAGTTTTCACAAAAACTAGTGCATTTTGAATGTACATGTTATTTCTTAATTACGTAACCGTTTCCAAATTTTTTGTTCAGTATATAAAATTGTAAATGTAACATTACTTTGTGGTATGCCGGGAAAGTGGTTCCAGCCGACCGTTATCTCTGACCCGACATAGTCACGTGAGCTATGATTCGGGTTAGTTGTAGAGCGATGTGGTGTGTCCTGACTTGGGTTCCGTTCCTCTCATTTGTGGGTTTACTCAACACTTACTTGTGGTTACACTTATCAATGACTTTAAACAACTTTTATTTAAAAACTATTTATTTATTTATTAAATAAATTAATTAATTATTTGTTAGTACTCTTTAATATATTTTGAATCTATTTATTCTTCTCTCCGGAACACACCTTCACTAAACCAACTCAAAACCATAACTAACTATTCGTTTCCTATTCACTTGATGTTATCTATTTTAATCTAATCTTTAATCTATAACTTATGTTCTCATTTGTGTTCCGTTCTATTCATTAATAATCTATCTTTCGATTCATATAAAAACTAATCATTTATTTAACTTTTTATTCTAAACTTAACTTTAAAACTAAAACTAATATTTCTAATCTAAAATCTAAACTTTGGCATTCAAGTCATCTAATGGCATATGACAACTTTATACTTTTAACCGAATTAAATTATCTTTATTCATTAAAAAGTTATTCAAAAAATACGGCGGTCAAGATTAATAAAAAGCCTGTTTATATTGTCAAAATGTTATAAATGTGCTATAGTAAATAACACATAAAAATAAGGGTTGTAAATATTTTATTAAAAATATGCTTGCAAAATAATAATTTAAGTACAGCGTCTATATCAAATTACCTTTACAACAAATATTTAAGTTTACGATATGTTAATAAAGATTAAAATATTTTTATCGGTTAAATATAAAAAGTATTTTTGTAATCAAGATATTATTTGATACGTAATTCGGAGAAAATTATAATTAATGCTAAATAGAGTTAAAGAAGATAAAGATATAGACAATAACAATTCATTTATTATTTTTTAGTTCATAATCAGCGCTAACTCGCTCTCTGTCTCTAAATGTTTGTGACTTTAGTTTGCAATTAAATCCGTAATTGATTTTTAAAAAATTAATTGTTTTTATTAAATAATGTTTTAAAATGTTTAACACAACAAATGTTTTGACTTTATATAGAAACCGAGTTTTGTGTTTGCATTAAGTGTTTAGTTGTTTTGCAATTAAATTGATTTAAACACAAATTAAAAGTTTAAACAATTAGTGAAATGTATAGT
>JAQFXP010003260.1:0-12936 GCA_034693685.1 Belba bartosi | reverse complement strand
TGAAAAATATATATTTTAACCATAAATTACGCATAATTTTCAAATATTTTTTATTGAATAATATAAATATCACTAGATTTACAATTAGGGTATGGCTCAGCACGAAAATCACATTTTACCCCATTGGGCATTCAATTCGATCATTCACCCAAAATTTATGTTCGACTTTGAGTAGATGTCTGCAGCATTTCTGCCAGTGATCAGTGCTATCGATTTCATCAAATGTTTTTGTTATTAATTCTAGAAATTGCTTTGGGGTATAACTCCAATTATTCGATTGTAGTCTTCGCTTCCATTCGGCCCAAAGCAGTTCAATATGGTTTAACTGGAAGAAGGGTACGGCTCAGCACGAAAATCACAATTTTTTTAATAATTACCTCGCAGTTATACGGCGGTAAACGTAACGGTATATGACCTGCATTCCGTATCATTTGGTCCACAGCATAATCTTTTGCTATAAAGTTTTCTTTAACTATCTATAAAAGTCGTGGTTTTGTTAATTTTGAATCGAATTCAATATTTCTGTTATTCAACCACTCTTTTATAGTCCCGACCCGCGAACTGGTGTTTGGAATCCTATAAAAGGAGATAACGTGTGATTTTCATGCTGAGCCGTACCCGTAACTAACCTTTCGATAACTCTGGAGTGCGTACTCGCATTATCAAATACAATGACCGACGGTTCCTTTAAATTCGGTATTAATTGATTTCGAAGCCAAGTTTCGAACTTTTCACTGTCCATCTCGTCGTTCACTTTAGTCATAAGCGCACCCATCACGAAACCATTGACTCTTCCTGCATGAAGGACACTATATCGTTGTCCTTTACCTGAATTAAAAGAAAATTATGCATTAGGGTACGGCTCAGCATGAAAATCACAATTTACATACCAATTGAGAGTCTAATTCTTAATTTCTTTGATTTATTCAAAGGCATTAGAATTTTTGTTTTCACATAATTTTTGTGAATATAGCTCTCATCCAAATAAATCATTGGATAGCTTTGAAGTTTCATTTTTTCTATTAAATAATGAATTCGCAATTTCTTTATCGTCAAACTATTTATTTTCTGGTTTCAAATCACTTTCTGTGTATTTACACTTATGAAACCAGACTTTTTCATTATTTTATAGAACGTAGTTCTGCCGCATGTTTTAAACGAGATATCGGCCGTATCTTCCCTTTTAATATTTATAAAAATATCATTAATATACGGGAATTTTCGATCGGCGGCCGATTCGCAGATCATATCATCAATAATATTGACATCATTTTCATTGCAAAAGTATTTGCGTTTTCTTATCTTTTTTTTGGCGAATCGCAGCCGTTTCTAAAAACAAAAAATTTGATTTTCGTGCTGAGTCGTACCCGTAATACAGATACCAACCTTAATATCCGTTCAATTGTTCTTCTGGACCTTTTGAATCTGTGGACTAGAATAGCCATAACTTCTTTGACTTTTGTTTGCGTTTCACTTTCATTCATTAGTTCATAATAATTAGCTAATATCACACGTTTCTCATGAGATCTTAATGGCTGCCCTTTTCTTGAATTCGGGCTAAAATTTTCTTTATCACTCATTATTTTCACAAATTAAATCACAATTAATTTAAATCACAGTGTACGGCTCAGCAGAAAAATCACATTTTTTATTGCATTTCAAATATAAACAATATTTATGTCTAATGTGTTTACACCATTATATTTTGCTTTACTGCGCATGAGCTATAAGCATATACCTAGATGGCGCATAAAAATTTAGCGACTCTAGAAAATGGATTGACTAGTTTGCTAATAAATTGAAACAATTTATTATTTATAAAATATACACATTAGTTTTATTTAATATTTTGATAAAAAGTTTAATAAGTTTTTTAATTTAAATGTTATTTTTAAAATTTTCATTATTAAGATATATATTTAATTAAATATTAAATTAATTTAATTTCAATTTTACTGAAATTTTATTTTATTTACTTTAATTAATTTTTTAAAAATTTTAAGAATATTAATACAAATACAGGCCTTAATATAATTATAAGCATATAAATGTCTTTAATTAAAAAAATTTTTTTATTCATTATAAAATTAAATTTATTGTCTTTTAGGCGACATTGTGTCGACATAATTATCTTTAAACTGACTAATAAACAAAATATGACCAATTTATTTTTCATTATCACAATCTCAAAAGTTTTCTAGATAATAGTTAAGATTACTTAGAAACATATTATATTACATTTAAGATTTAATTAATTTATTAGTTGCTGCAATAAATTGCTAGGCTATATGCTATCTGACATAAATGCTTTGTTGTTAAAATCAAATTTTTATTCAATGTGATAATTTATTATACAATAAAATATTAATTTTTTCAAGTTAAATAGTTAAAAGAGTTTCAAAACTGTGTAATGGTCATATAATTTTAAGTTTTGTCAACATGTTTTCAAACATTTTATTTCTATAGTAATAATAATTTTTTTATCTAAATAATTAAGAAAAATGTTAAAATAATTTTTCCATTAATTATTATATAATTAAATTGATAAGATTTTATTCTTAGTAAAAAAAGCTAAATGCTGATTTTTAAAATTGACATTAATAATTTATTTTGTTAGCTAATAAAACTTTAAAAAATTTTTAATTAATTAAAATTTGTGATTTGTAATTAAAATATAACAACAATAAAATTAGTTTAATTATTTAGTTTTCAAATTATTAAAATGTAACAAATTGTATAAATGTTAATTTTATTAAATATTAAATACAGTTTTAAAAAGTATTTATTTAAAAATAATTAACATATTAAAAAATATTTACGTGAAACGTTTTTGCAATTAACTTTTAATTAAATACAGTATTAATAAAATAAATAACAATGCATCAATTTTCATTTAAGTGCTTAATAATAATCATCACATTATTTGTGCGTGGTGTTGAACTATGTAAATTTGACGGAAACGATAAAACAACAGTTATTTGCTCATCAAGTGAATCAGATGATGGCAAATTAGATTTGGTTGGTGAAATGACAAAGTTAAAATTAAAGGCTATTAATATATTAAAATGGTCTGCGTCATTTGTGGACACAATGAATGGAATTTTGCCAAGAAAAAGTTTCGATTATATTACTCTAAAAAATATTGAATTTAGTGCTGAAAATCTAAAATATATTCATTCTGAAGCTTTTGATAATAGCCCGGGATTTCAACTTATACGTAGTTGGAACCACCTTGGTACAACACCTACAAAATTAATTAATCATCCAGACTACGACATGTACAAAGCATTTCGATCACTGAATAAATATCTACTTGAGGAAATTTATATAAACTTAGATTGGGATGTAGAACACACTATACCAGATGGCGCTTTTCAAGATCAATATCCCAATTATGCTAGCAAACTAATTTCAATTACATTCAACGGAGATTTTATAATTGATACAATTGGCGAATCCGTTTTTAATAATTTAGTAAATCTTAATAATATTAAATTCGACGTGAAAAAAATTAATAAAATTGCCAATAATGCATTTAAACGTTACAATTATTATAATCAACTTTTAACAATTGATCTATCTAATACAGGATTAAGTGAACAAAGTTTAAATCCAGATTCATTTAACACAGTAAATGGTTATATTTATTTAAACTTGGGTAATTTTTAAATTTTTAATTATTTTATGAAAATAATGTTAATTAATTTTTTTTATATTTTGTTTTGTTTTTAGAAGATAATAAGTTTTCATACATAGAAAAAGAATATTTTGAAATATTTTTACAAAACTATGAGTTAAATACAATCAACTTTAAAAACAACAAGCTAGATTGTAGCAAAAAAGAGAAATTTGATTGGATTTTAGAAAGACAAGCAAATTTAATAAATAGAATAAAAGAACCAAAATGTGCGGATAATAATCAACTAATTTGGGATTATGAATGGAATCAACAAACTGACGGTATATTTTAACATCTTATTTTTTATAAATAATAAATATAACACTTATCAGCAGAAAAAATAATGCTAAACATAAAATTTACTAATTCTTGTGTGATTGTTTTAATGTTATATTATATTTTTTAGTTAAAGTAAATTTAGATAAAATTTAACATAATATAAAGATTTAATGAATAATGTATAAATGTAAAAATTTTGTTAACTTATCAAATACAGTATAATAATTTTTTAAAATCTATTTACTGTATAATCTAGTAAAAATAATATTTATTTAACGTAATTATTCAAGATACAACACAATCAACATTCAATCTAATTTATTATTAGAAAAAAAAAATTTAATAAAGCCAATCTAAAGTTATATTACTCTTCATTTGTTTTTAATTATTATTTTTTAAAAATAAAAGTAAAATTAGATAAAATTTAATATAATTTAGATATTAAAAAAAATTAATGGTTGTAATAAAATTTTTATAACTTATTAAAAATAATAAATTTAATAATTATAACACCAATAAAAAAATAAAAATAATATTTATTTCAATTAAATATTTTAGAACCAACACCATCAACATCCACTCAAGCACCGCCTACAACACCACCAACAACACCAATTAGCACAGCAGCTTCAAGCCAAAGCACACCAAGTACAAAACCGACATTGGCATGGTGCAATGTTGATGGAGAGTACGATGGAAAATATGGAGTAAAATGGCCGGTTGTACGTGCTGGACAATTTTCTAGAGCTAAATGCAATAGTAATTATGGTTATATAAGATGGTTGTGCTTGGACAGTGGAATTTTTGATGAGAGCGGACCTGAATTTGAGGAATGTTGGTTAGAGGAACAAAATCATAAAAATATTAGTAGTGTTGATGATGTGGTTGAATCACTCGAAACTCTGGTAGAAATGATGGCTAATGACAGTTCTTTGCATTCAATATCAGATTTGGATAAATTAGTGAAAATTATTGCAAAATTAGAAGACTTTTTACGCAATAATGAAACTGTAATTGAGTCGTCAATCGCTGAGAATATAACACAAAATTTTGTGCAGCTATTCAGTCAAGCTATAGCTCAATCTAAAGCATGGAGTAGTGGAAAGGCTGATCATAAGCGTCGAACTGCTGAACAATTTCTACTTTATATACAATTAACAGCTTTTACTTCGAGTCCGCATTTAAATGTATTGAATACTACGACACAGTATTGGAGTAAAAATTTATTTCAAAAATTTTATTTTAATAATACGGAAAATATTTTGTTTGAATACAATAAGTCGTCAATAGATATACCGAATAATATTAATTGTGATAACAGTTTGTGTGAATCAAACACATCATTGGGAGCACTGGTGCAGGGATTGGGTCAGCATTTGACTGATGGCTTGTTTATCGATAGCAAGCAATTAAATACAGATATAATTGCTTTTAGTATTACAAATGAGACTAAAACACAACCGCTTAGTAATGGCAAGAATGTAAAGATTAGGTAAATTCTAAACTATAAAATTATTTTATTTAATTATGAAAATATTTAAATCTAAATTTATTTTATTAATTTGCTTAATTAATCTAAAATACATTTTCATTTATGTCTATATTTATTGTTTTTTTCAAAAGTTAAATGTTTTAAAAAAGTTTAAAAATTTTAATGTATTTTTTAAAAAATTAATCAGATAAAAATAATTTGGTCTAAAATTCTACTTTTAAACTTTGTTCTTACAAGTTAGTTAATTGTTTAGTATAAGCAAGTAGTCACTATAAACGGGTAACTTTATACGGAATAGAATGTACTGATAAATTATTAATAATATTATTTTGCTCTTACTAGAATAATTTGCTACAAATTATATAAAATATATTTGCAATATATTATATAATAAACATGTCTACACTATAATTTAAATTTGTGTTGATATTTAAAGTTTTTATGACTTAGGCCTAAATATAATTAAACTAGTGCAAGCGCCCTCTATCTTCATCCCTTTTACATTTAATTAATCTAATGACTGTTTCTAAGTTTAACTTTATGTCATAGTATATGATTCATAGGTTATGATAGTATCGTTTGATTTTCAACTTTAACACAGTTATTGCATTATCTGTTGCAATTAATGTTCGTCCGTTTACTTAAAAAAATAAATTTTTTCAAAATATTAATATTAATAATAAATCAATTATCTTTAAGTTTGAATGCTAAAAATCTCATTTACAGTTTAAAGCATAAGAATGTATTAAAATTGGGGGATAGAGTCGAATGCGTTTACTGGGACTTTACAAACAATAAGTGGTCAACAGATGGCTGTCGAAACATATTACGTAATTCCGATCCAACGATATCTGTCTGTGAATGCAATCATTTAACAAATTTTGCGGCTATTATGGACATGAGTGGCCGCGAAACCGACGACATGGCCAAAAATATAGTCACCCAAATCTGTTGTGCCTTTTCGGTCATATCACTCATATTGACTATTATTATCATTAAACGGAAAAATTCATTAATATTATTTAAAAATATGATAAATAAAAAACCGAAATCAAAGAAAAAGGCATTAAATCAGATAACGCAACAACTAATGAAAAAACGCGATTTAATTGTACTTAATCTAAGTGTTTGTCTATTAATCGCAAATTTACTTATTATGATTGGAATGGATAGAACGGAGATTAAAGTTTGTATTAAAAATAAATACATTAAAAAATTTTTAATTAATGCTATTATTATTTTACAGTCAATTTGTCGACTATTATCAGCACTACTATTATACTCATTGTTGTCGTCTTTTATTTGGATGGCATTACAAGGTTTTCATTTGTTTCGAATGACATATAATGTGTTTGAAATCGGTATTAAAAACATAGTATTTCTGGCACTCGGCTATGGTCTACCAGTGCTTATCATACTTATTGGTCTGGGTAGTGTCACTACTGAAGAGCAACCGTTTGGTGCGGCTCTTATTGGCTCTAATTTTTTGTTAGTTATTTGAATTAAAAAAATTATTTTTTTTAACTTAAAAAATTATTTATTTATAGTTGTTGGATTTCATCAGAAAAGTATCCAGAACATATTTGGATATTTTTAGGTAATTATTGTTAATATTTTTTATTTAAAAATAACTGTAACTAAAAATTTTAATTTAATTTATTTAAAATTTAAAATATATAAAAAATAATTTTGGAGATAAGTTACCAAGTCATTTAAGTTGTGAATATATTTATACTTAAATCTTTAGGGCCGGCAGTAATAGTAATGATAATAAATATTATTTTTATTGGATATCTATTTCACGAAGTTTTCAAATTAAAGTCTAAAATCAGTCGAAAACAAATGTTTGGCTTTTTGTGTCTATTTCTAAATTTGGGTATTTCTTGGTCTCTATTCCTCTCATATATGCATCAATTGAGTTTTAATCCGAATGTTTTCTCTTATATATTCATTGTTATGAATGGACTGCAAGTAAGTTCTAAATAAAATTTATAATAATATTAAAATAAATTTAATAAAATTATTTTTTTTAATTAAGGGAGTTTTTGTTTTAATATATCAGCTGGCTATTAGATGGTAATTTTGAATTAAATTTTAAAAATATAATTTGAATTATAAAAACAATTACATTTGTATTCTGAATAAATAATTTTGTAAGCATCAAAATGTACATCATAAAAAATAAATAAATACAATTTAAGTTTTTAATTTGAGATACAAATAATTATAATATTTAATATATATTATCTACAATATTTTTTATTTGTTTTTATTTTTAAGAAAATTTTTTAAAAATTAATGGATAATTAAATATAATCTAATATTTGGAATATATTTAGATATATTTAAAAATTTATATTTGGGTTATTTATTAACTTAAATACAACTTTATAAATTAATATATTACGCATGAAACGCTTATATTATACTGTTACACATAAATTGGATAATAAAATTTAAAATACTAAATTAGTTAACTAAAATTACGTCTATAAAAAACCTATGAAATTTAATAATTACTATTGAAAAATAGTTTCTAGATAAGATTGACAATTACATGTAGATACACAACTAGGCTTGCAAACACTCAAGGAACTACCTTGATTTTCAGGAAAATTCAACAAAATTTATAAATAATATCGATTAAAAATGCAATAAAAACTGTACCCTTAATACAAACTCAAGGAATTGAATTTTACATGTTAGCATGCCTATACACAACTCACTTAGCTGAGTCAAATAAATCTGTAACAAATTAGAAAAAACTACCATTTTCCAAATATTATTACCCTTAAACAAACAAAGTTTCGCATTATGTATAAGCGTTTTTATATTTTTAATGTAAGTGAGTTTAAAACCGAATAGTCTAATAATTAAAAATAATATAACAGCGGTTTATTCACAAACTACAAATTGTTAAAATGTGTACGCTTAAAACTGTAACACTATCCAAGGTTATCATTTTTCAAGGTGAAATGATGATATTTAAATGGATTTAATTCTATAATTATATGTTCTGAAACGAAAAACACAAGGGCATAATAAAAAATAATTATCTTTTAAAACAAATTTATGTTACATAATTACAATTAACATTTTAATGTTTACATGATTTTAACCCGCAGATTAGTTTTCTTAATTAAAAAAAAATTTACATCAAATAATCGATACATTTGCAATACCCAACTGCATTTGATCACGTTTGCAACTTAATCGATTTAGCTGATTTCAATGTTTTGTGTTTGTGTTTTGAGCTAAATATAAATTATTGCAATTAAAATCAAATTGCTTTTCTAAACAGGAAAAATTTAAAATTATTATTAACTGTAATTTTATAGTCAAAATAAATTTTTAAATTAATTATTAAATATTAAATCTCTAAAATATCAAAAAATTTATTTAACTGTAATATAATTTAATTTAATTAAATATTATATTGTTTTGTTTTAAAACTAATTTAATTGGTGAATTAAATAAATGCAAATTATTTTGTTTTATATATTGTAATAAGCATTTTAGTGTTATAAAATAATAAAATATATTTTTAATAATTAAGAATTTTATTTTTTTTATATAAATATTAAAAATGCATTGAATAATCTATTAAAAAAATATTACGGTTACATACATGTAATTTGTCCGTTATGAATTTAAAAATTTTTAAACGTTTTGATTTGTGTTGTTTTGTTCATTATTATTTTAAATCTACTACCCGTTTAAAATTTGCAATATTTGTCCAAATCATCATTTTATAAAGCCACGTTCTAAAGCCAATGTCGTTAATAGTAGACATAAATGTCTTGAATTTTCTATTCCAGGAACTATTATATTTATTTTTATTGTTTTTCATTTGGATGGATTTTATTTACACTAAATTTTATATAAATAAATAAAAAACAGTTTAATTAAAATCCGTGTTGTGAATTTTGTTTATGTTTAGTAAACACTGTATTAATATTTATAATTCTGAGTATGACGTATTTCGTCGATTATAAAATACTGTTTTTTTAATTGTGTATTTTTTAAATTATATTTTTATAAATGGAATTAAATTAATATTTTATAAAATTACATTGTGTTTGAATAGTTTTTCTCAAAACTTAATAAGTGAGTTTTATTTACAGCACTCAGTGGAATTCCACATTTTAACAAAGTTTCTGTTAAATCTAAATTAAGATCGCTTTTATTTTCATTTCAATAATTAATATGATTAACTTTATTATAAAGCACATTATTATTTATATGTTTTTTTAATTTAATGTAACTTTTCAATAAATTTGTTCTGTTTTTTTAATTAATATCTATTGAATAATTACATAATCTACAAAAATTTATTGACCAGTAATTCTTTTATAACCAGTAATAAACAACTTCAATTATTAATGTTAAAATTTAAGATATAAATTTTAAATGTAAAAACTACCTTGTTTAATTCTCTTCACATATATTGTGTTTTTGTTTTCTATTTTCAAATGATTAATGTCTGGCTTATCTCAGGTCTATAGGGCAACTACTTTATAATAAAAACTCTTTAGACGCTTTATTCTTATCAGTGCTTACTTTTCTTGATACAATACATACTCTCTAATAGAAATATAATACATATAAATTATTTTAAGCAATTGTGTAAATAGCTAGCAGCGTTTTGCCTATTAAATTGTTTCCCTGTAGCATTAAAACAACAAATTCTTTTCTTAAATTCTTTTCATATATATACAGTAGTTCAGTGAAGGAATTAATCATCTTATTAGAAAATATTTCTACTTTAGATTTATATTAAATTTTAGATAAGGGTATTAGTAGATAAATTTTGGTAAATTTTAGTCTTTTTTATATCTTAAAATTTTCAAATAATTTTGATAAATTTTAGATAAAAATCGTATTTTTCTAAACTCGTAAATTTTACCTATTAGTAATGATGGTTTCCAGTTTTGATAATACTTATTGATTTGGAAAATGTTAGGACTGAAAAACATTTATTTAGTGCAACTTTTATTGGATCAAATTATTTTAAAATTATTTTAAATATAAATTATTTTATAAATATAAAAATATTTTATTAATAGCTGTGGGATCTTATCAAAAAAATATACAGAACATATTTGGATATTTTTAGATAACTGTTATTAGATACTTATTTTTATTTTAAAATAACTGTAACAAAATTTTATTTTATTTATTCAATATTTAAAATATATTAACAATAATAATATTGGGGTCCATCCATCGTCTCGTTTAATTTTTAAATTTATTTATTAAAGAAACATTTCTCAAATGTTTATGTCCAGCAGTAAAAGTAATAATAAAAAAACAGAGTGTCCCAAATTCAATTTTTTTAAAATCGATACTTTGTTTTTGTTTTGTTCAACTGATTAGCCAAAGTCTATTTGCATACATAATGTATGCATTGTCATTTATTTTAATTACAATAATATTTAGGATTTAATTATTTATTTTAAAAATATAATTTAATTTTAAAGAATTTTAATTGAATTCAGTCTTGTTATTTTTTGCATTTAATTGAATTTTTTGGTTTTAATATGATCTGCCTGATTTATCTTGCCAATTTATATGTTGCCAATTTATAAAATGCTACCTTTATAAAATTAAATACAAATATTCAAAGTTGAACACAATATAAAATTTAAAATGTTTGTTAGCTTTTATATCATTTGTTAATCATACAAAGACGAGATATCTGCAATGGCATACAAGGTCAACAGCAGATTAATGCAGATATATTATTTTTGTATGTTTAGTGAACATTTAAAGGCTAATGAAACTTTTTGAATTATGAAATGTGTTCACATTTGCAAATATGATTTAATGTATGATTTAATTACAAAATAATATAAATATTTTTATTTTAAAGTTGCCATTTATAGAATAATTATTTACAAATTATTAAAAAAAATAATTTTTAAAAAAACAAGTTAATAAAAATGTTTTTATTTATTTAATGATTAAATAGTCTAAAATATTTAAATATAAACTTTTTAACTAGAGCTTTATGGAATTTACAAATTAAATTTATCATATTAAAATTTTAATACGAAATATAATATTTTCAATATGTTTTGACAACATTTTAAAATATAAATTAATAAAAAATTATTTAACTTAATTAATTTTAAGAAAATATTAACAATATAATTGTAATAAAGCTGTTTTAATTTATTAAAACGCAAATTTTTAAAAAATGGCAAGTTCATTTAAATAAACTACTGTTTAAGAAATAATTATAAATAAAGTAAACAAAGCAAAACAACTGGTAAAACAAATTGTGCTATCAATTATGTTGAAAATTGTCAACTATTAACTCAAGTTAATAACACATCTTGTAGTATTACTGAAAAATTATTTAAAGGTGTTATTTATTATTATGTAAGCATAGTGAAATTAATTAATGGATTAGATCTAATAATTTTTTATTTTTAGTGCAGCCACCATTTAAAATAAATGGCAAAATAAGCAAACATATAGGCAAATTTTCATTTCTATTTTTAATAAAAATGTTATTTAAAACTATTATTGTTTTATGTTTTTAATAAAATTACTAAACAAAAATTATTTAGTTTAATATAAAAGTACTTTTGTTTGAACAATATACTAAAAATAATTTAATAAATCAAATACTTTTTTATTATTTAATTAATTTTTCTACTAATTTTTTAATAAAATTTTTCACAAGGATCCAATTTTAATCTAATTATTTAATAAAATAATATTTACATTAAATTAATATTAAATAAATTTTACGTTTTAAGTCATACCCGAATAATAGCTTTGCAAACGATACAGGACTAAATGCCTAATAATTGTAAATTTTATTAATAATTCATTAATTATTTTTAAAAATTTAATTTACCTGATCACTAAAACCTTTTCCAAATTTTATTTCAGTTGCAGCATGCTTACAATTATAATTAATAATTTGATATTTATTATCAATTTCACCTACTTTATCCAAAGCATCATGCACAACTTTTCGAGATGGCCTTGCTTTATAGTCAACTTAATTTATTGTCAACTCTGTAGAGATCATTGCGAGCTAATTCAACAATAGTTGTTTTACTATAATATCCCCTTGATGAAGTTCCAAGTGAAGATTGATCTTTTTTATTATCAGCGCAACAATAGTCAACTACCTCTCTCCTACTAACAGCTATTCACCAGTGTTGTAAGTTTCCACGATCAATTACAACTCAATCACCAGATCTTATTTTAGGATAAATTGTAGGAAAACCGCCACATAGATCTTTAACACTAATATAATAGATTTAAAAATTATTGTTTTAATTAATAATGTATAATTTAGTTTATACTTAATCCGAATTTTATCTAATTTTTAATACATTTTCTTGAAAATTGTATATATAGTTTTGGCATGTTGTCCCCCCCCCTCCCTTCCCCCGCGGCAGCTCGCTTATTATAGTAGCGGAGAAAAAATTTTAGGCACAAAGTTTCGGTGAATCGTTTATTATAA
>JAQFXP010003259.1:0-12939 GCA_034693685.1 Belba bartosi | reverse complement strand
AAAAATTTGCAAAACGTCGAGGGGGGGTACCTTTTCTCGGACCAAATGCTAGTGGGGGGATAAATCCAAATTTTCAAAATTAGGGGGGGGATTTTGCCTGATCCCCCCCTTTTCGATCCCTGTTAAAAATGTACTTGTGTGTTTAATAAAAAGTAAAAACGGCAAAAATTAATTAAAGTTAAAACAAAAATTTAAAAAAAATTTTAGCCTGGAAAAACGAACAAATTTGTATTCAAAGCTATTGTATAATAAGCTAATTATATTGAAAACAAAAAAAAGTTAATTATATGTATTGAGAGCAGCAATTCATCTCAAATCAAATTAATTATTAACAGGTTTAATTTTTATGATTTTTACCCAGTTTAATTGCATTAATACCTTACTTTATTTAATTAAAATACGACTGTAACTGATTTATTAGACTAATTATACAAATTAATTAAAATTAAAAAATCAACATAAAACAATTTATTTTAAAAATTAAAAATTTTACAAAACTTTATATTAGTTTTTATGTGTTTTTACGCAAAATAAAAACTAATTTTTATTAATGTATAAATTTTTTAAAACTAAAAACATTTTTTATTTATACTTCTAATCCAAGTAATGGCCATTAAATTTGTTGAAACAAAAATAATTTGATTACGAATTCAATAGAAATAAATATATTTTTATTTATTATTTTATTTAATAATTTATTATTGCTATAAATTCAGTTAAATTAAAAATATTTATTAATTAAAAAAATCAACTTTAATAAAGCAATAAATAATCTTGCCAAATAAAATAAAAGCATTTATCTGTTTTATTGTTTGTGACAAAATTAAGCAAGCATCAAATTTGATAATTTAAGTTTTTATTTTAAGCTAGGAAATAAATATGATTTCAAATATAATAAATTAATTAAAAACTTTCTACTTAACTCAAACTAGTTTTTATAGTTTTATAGTTTTATGATATATTTTATGGTTTAGACTTTATTTATTGTAATTTAGGTATAATTAAAATACATATTAATACGTGAATTGAAATTTAAGCCATT
This sequence comes from Belba bartosi, assembly GCA_034693685.1. Classification (NCBI taxonomy): domain Eukaryota; kingdom Metazoa; phylum Arthropoda; class Arachnida; order Sarcoptiformes; family Damaeidae; genus Belba; species Belba bartosi. The sequence goes on along the minus strand of JAQFXP010003259.1, from coordinate 11,897 downwards.
ATGTGATTTATGAAAAATAACCATCATAACTATATTTGGTGTTTCTAGACAAATTCTCACTTTTTAATTAAACTAATGAAATTTTCATTTACTAAATAGGCTTAAAAATCTAAATATATATTTGATTAATAAACTATCCGTGCTCATTTACATATTGTAATCTAAAAATAGGCTTAAATTATATAAAAATAACAATTTTTATATATTTTATATAAAAAACATTATTTAATCAGAGATCGAGAAGAGGGAATCAAGCAAACATATTTTTTTAATTTTAAAAATTTAGATTTATCCCCCCCCCCTAGCATTTAGTCCAAGAAAAGATACCCCTCCTCGACGTTTTGCCAGAATTTTTTTTATGTTTTTTGTCTAAAATTAGGAAAATTTCCCTAAATTGGTGCTAAATCCAGTTAATTTACCTAAATTAAGTTTAAATCTAGTTAAATTAGGCCAGATTTTATCATAAATATATAGGTTTTTAAGCGTTTAAAAAAATTTCCTCTCCTAATCCTCCCCTGGATCTGCCGACTTACTTGATCTCTGTAATTAATCAATAATAAATTCTAACATAATTATAAAATAAACAAATTTATATGGAAACAAATTAATGTTTGTAATAAAAAATAAGTTAATACAAATGTGTGCGGAAACAAATTAAGAAGCAAGCAAAAATCAAAACCGAAACAACAATTCGCTTATAATAAAATTAAAGCGCAAAAACTTGAAGCCAAACAAAACTGTTTACTCTAATTGCATGGAAAGTTTTCGCTCTAACTTTAACCGGCATTAAATCAATTAGAAAAATTTCATAGATTAGCTTAAACTAGTATTTTTCTCCAAATGATTAATGATGATGTATAGCCGCGCCGTTGCTATGCCGACGTCATCTTTTCCTGCTTTCGCACACTATTTATCTTTTACTCAACTATTTCTATGGACTCGATGTTAGATATTTCTCAAAGAAAAGGTATAAAACTTTTATTTCACACTTCTATTCCGGCCTTCAATTTGTGCCACTTTATACATCTATACAACTATACTATACTATACTAAACATGTTTATATTTTATCTCTTTATTCTTTATGTTCCCTTCCCCCTCCCCCTCTCTCTCTTGCTCTCTCTCTCTCTCTCTCTCTTGCTCTCTCTTCCTTTCCTCTCTTTCTTGCTCTCTTTCTCCGGCTCTCTCTCTCTTGCTCTCTCTCTCTTTCCTGCTCTCTCTCTTCTGCTCTCTTTCTTCTGCTCTCTCTCTCTCTTGCTCTCTCTCTCTTTCCTGCTCTCTCTCTTCTGCTCTCTTTCTCCTGCTTTCTCTCTCTTGCTCTCTCTCTCTTTCCTGCTCTCTCTTGCTCTCTCTCCCTTTCCCTCTCTCTCTTGCTCTCTTTCTCCGGCTCTCTCTCTCTCTCTTGCTCTCTCTCTTTCCTGCTCTCTCTTTCTTGCTCTCTTCTGCTCTCTCTCTCTCTCTCTCTCTCTCTCTCTCTCTCTCTCTCTCTCTCTCATCTTTCAGACAATTCTTTATATTATATAATAAATATCAATTGATTTAAACATTATTTTTGACATTAATCTTAAGTTTTGATATAATTTTAATTTATTTGATTAAAATGACAAATATTTTAATTTATGATTTTTAGCAAAAATTTTAAATAGTTTTCAAATTTAAAGTTTAATTTTCTTTTTAGAATTTATTTTATACAATCCATTTAATTAATTTAAATTAATTTGTTTTGCTAATTAAAATTTTGAAACAAAACATAATCAAGTTATAATGCATCAAGTAATTAATTCAAACTTTAAGCTTGCAAAATATTTTCCAACTTGATCATATTAATTTCTAGTTGAATACATATTTAGTTCAAAAAGCAAATAATAAATATTAGTCAAACATTATTTTAAAAATTTATTTTGCCAATTTATTTAATAAATAGCTAGCGGATATTTAAAATTTTTAAAACCATTTGCTACATTTATCATGTCAAAAATTATTTATTGAAATTGAAAGTCGAAAATAGTTTCTGAAGAGGAAATATCGCATTAAATACGTCAACAAATTTTTCGCTTATTAAATCGGCTAGTGTAAATGTTAAGCTCGGCGTAAATGTGCCTGGATAAATAATTTCAAAATTTGAAATTTATATCTTTTGACAAATAAACTAATTTTTAAATTCAGGAAAACGTGTGACAGATATGTCTTTCTTTTCGAAAATACAATAATATTTTTAATTTATATTCTAATAAAACATTTATTCTACAAAGATATGTTCTTGTTTATTTGATGCGTAATTTTTAATTAATTTATTTGTTTTTTGGTAATAATTTATATAAATTTTTAAAATATATTTATAGATAAGAATATTTGTTAAAATTGTATCAAAAATTTTGCGCAAACTTTATATATTGTTTTATATGTTTAACAAAAGAAAATCAATCAAAATGTAAATTAATATCAATTTCCTATTAAACCGATTATTCTATGCGTTTTCGCCCTAAAAACGGCTTATTTTACACATTTGTGAACATTAATTAAATTATTAATTGAATTCTATCTTAATTTGCATTTTTTATTATTAAAATTCTTTTTGTTTGAAAAGTTAATTAGAAAATATCAATATTAGGAATAGATTGAAAATTTTCCACTGCTTTTGTCACGTAATCAATGTTTTTAATTTGTATTCAATTTGTTTTTTTAATTAGATATAAATAAAGCAAATTATAATTAAATAAAAAAATACAAGATAAACTCAAGATATTTTAGCATGTTATTGTTTTTAAAATGATTAATATTTTTAATATCTTATATTTCATAAAAACTAAATTTAATAATAAATTTCTTAACTTGTCAACCTAGATTTATATTTTATGTGTACGAGATAAATTTATTGCAACAATATAAATTTTTTAAAAATAAATTAATCATTATAAAAAAAATATTGTTATTAATTTTGAACAAAACAAACATAATAAAATTGCACAAATAAACTAGAACAAATCAAAACTGTTAACAGTTTTTCTAACAAAAACAAAAAATTTATATTATATACAAAATTGACTTTTTATTCAAAACATAATTTCAGTTCGGATTCGATTTAATTCAATTTTGGCAAACATTTAAATAAAAGCAAAATTTATACAAAAAAATTGAGTGAATCCGACAGTAAAGTCACAATTGATTGAATTGGTTGAATGAGATTCTCCGAAATAAGAGCTACCACTTATACAATCGGCTTTTTTTCTGCTTGCTCCAAATTATAATGTCTTTGCAAATACAGACACTTAATAGCATTGACTGCAAACCTATTTTCCCGAAAAAAGAATCGAAACTAAAGCAGAGATAAAGGTATCGAAAAAAAAGAGAATAATAAGAATAATAGGAATAATAGGAAAATCAGAATAAAAGCGATGAATACTGAGTAATGTGTAGTCAGAAAATCAAACGAATCAAAAGGGATTGTATATATCAGTTGTCATTGAATTGCAAATTGAATTTTTTCTCATTTGGATTTTTTTTAGTATTATTTTTTTTTTCTTGGCTTACATTTCAATTGTGATGTACTCTAACTTATATCCAGTTTTGTTGCTGACAAGAGCCGACCACTAATCGTAACTCGTATTACATACAAAAAAAACTTTTATTCTATTGTAATTCAATATTCATTTGCAAACTTATCAAGTTTAAATTAAATAATAAGTAATAAACTCAACTTGGTTATTATAAATTAATTTGATCTAGTCTAAAATTTTAAATTTTTTACTTGTATTACATACAAAAAAACTTTTATTTAATAGTAGTTTAATAATAATTTTTTTAAAATATTAACTTGCAAAACTTATCAAGTTTAAATTAAATAGCTAGTAATAAACCAGACTTTATTAATATAAATTAATTTAGTCATGTCAAAAATTTAAAATTAAAACTAATTTATTAACTATTTTAATGTTAATACAGAACGAGCTCTAAATGTATTGATTAAGTTTGGAGTAAATGATTTTGTTAGACAAAACACATTAAAAATTGATTTATTTGTCAAAAAATTAAAATTTAATTAGCAAGCATTATTTATTTAAGAACACATTAAAAGTGCAATTAATGACAGTTTCGAAAATTCCTCTCATCCGACAACAAATTACCGTTTGTGCAGCGACTATGAGCGCCGATATTATACGCCTTGCCTTTAGTAACGACCCAATACGAGCGACAATCGTCGCAATCAAGTCTATCCATATAAACAAGCTCATTTAATTTATACGACTGTAAATAAGGCAAAAATGCATTCTCGGCTAAATACGTCATATTTGTATTATTGTTAAAAGTGAGCCTGGTTGGCCGGCGAAAGTTTGATAATGAGCTAGCTGCAAAGTTAGTTAGCAATTGGTTATCAGTGATGTCTACGTTTAGTGAAAAATCGGATGTTTTTTCAAAATTAAATGCATTTTCGGATACGTAGCTGATTGATGTGGATCTGATATTTAATTGGCCAAGATGATTTAGATATCTGAATGCATTGCTGTTTATTGTTTTAATATTATTGTCTTCAATATCCAGATATAAGACTCGATTCTCGGGTCTATTAACGCGTTTGAAGAGATCGGACGGAATTTCATTCAAATTATTGTTAACTAATGTAATGTAATCTAAATATAAGAATTGATTCAAAACATCAAACAGTGTTTGACTCGAGTTCTCTAAATTATAATTATCTCTAATCGATATAACTCTGGTCACCGAATCGGTTCCATTGAACGCATTCGTGTCAATAGTTTTCAAGCGTTTCGAGTCGACGACAAATATAGTGTCGAATGTAATGTCACTAAAAGTGTATGCCTTTAGTTCGGTGATTGTCGTATTGAGCAGGATTAGTTCTTGAAAATGTTTTTCATTTTTTAATAAGCTTTTGCTTAGCTTGTCAAATATTAGCGCTAAATCAATATCGAATTCGCCTTGACACCAAATTTTAATCTCGTATTGTTTACTGCCAGTGCAAGTGCATGGGCGCAAATATTCCGACACCGGGCAATCACACCATATGTTTGCGATTTTTAACACCAGAACCAATATATTGATTATTTGAAATTCTAAACAAAAATCAAACAATATAAAAAATTAATTTATTAAAAACAATATTTTTGTTCTTGCTATTAATATATACAAATATGTGCATGTTAAAATTGTTTTTATTATTAATTTTTATATTAAATCAAAAATAACAAAGATAATTTCTTTTTATTGTTTTATTTATTTACGATATTTACAACAAATAAATATGTTTAAATTTTATAAATTAATTTTTGCAAAATTAAAATGTCTTGTTAAAATTTTAATTAATTAATTTACTTACTAGCCATGTTAAGTTATATAATGTGAACAAAATTACGTAAAAAACAAACAAAAACTAATTTGTTTAAAATAATTAGACTATTAATTCAACTAGAGTACAGTACAGTCGAGTAGTAATAGTAAACTGACTTGTGAGTTAAAAACATGATAGCTAAAAACAAGTGTACAAATTCACATTGATTATTTATAAAGTCAACATCATTAAGCAATTAAGAGATAAAGAAAATTATAGGCTTTAATAAATCTACCTTGATAACAACGATTTAGTCCCCTCGACAGGCGAGTAAAAGTTTAGTTTAAGAAAAAAGCAATCTAGCTAAACTCGCAATCTCCCTCATTTTAGGCCCAATCTCTCGAAACATTAACTCATCTAAAAAGCCAAAGCAATTAAGTGCCGCTAAATCGCAAAACAAAATAATGTGTTTTCACTAATCGATTCGAGAATTCCAATCATTAATCTATCGATTCATGTGTTCGGACTCTAGTCTAAGTGCGGATTAGTTGCAATTATATCATATAATAAATTACTTTAATTAATCGCATTCGCACCAAACGCCCACTTTCTAAGACACGTTATTTATGAGATACGCGAGCGGACAGTAGTTGATAGCGTCATATAAGAAGTTTATATTAATTATCAGTTTTTTTGTACTTTATTTATGAATTGTATCGCAACTACTGATAAGCAATGGACTTATAAATACTTTAGTAGTTTATATATTGCGAAGAGTAGTCGTCTTTACCGGTGCTCTTATTACTGTTACTAATTGTAATTAAGATTTATTTGATTTCGAATTTGATTTATTATATATTTTTTCAATTAAATAGTAGTTAATAATTGGCTAAAATTTTAGTTATAGTTAATTACATCTAGATATTTTAACTAGAATAAATTTATCAATGATAAATATTTTGAATAAAATAAATTTAGTATTGCTAATTTTATTTTTAAAATTAATATAAAAGTAGTAATTAATATTTTGTAGATTTTATTAGCAAGTTAATTTTTACGAAATAGTAAATTTTTAAAATTTTAATTTAAACAAAACAAACAAGGGCATTAAAATTATTTTAATTTGTTAAATAGAAAAAGTGTTGAAAATTTACCTAAAGCTAAAAACTTTGTTAATTAAGTAGAAAGACTTAAAAATTTATTGATTAAAACTTTCTAATTAAAATTAGTGAAAGGTTAGGGATTAAAATTAAGTTGCATTTTAGCTAAATTAAATTGCTAAAATTGTCTTGCTTAAATTAAAAGCTATGCTGTCTTGCTGATTTGCTACCGAATGGCAGAGCTATTCAAATTTATAACTTGCTATTAAAGCAAACAATTTCACCAAATATTTGATCTTTTATTCTACGCTCTTATGCCTAACGAAGAGTTAAGTGAAAATCAATATTAAATCAATAATTATATTAAATATATTTGTTGTTTAGTTTAAGATTGAATTGCATTAACGAAAACCTAACTATAGATTAAAGTAAACGCAAGAAATAAAGAAGAAAATTGAAAAAAAAGTTTTCAAATTATGTGTTAAAAGCATTTTATAGAAATTTTCGTTTTTTGAATACATATAATACGAAAAAAAAGAGAAAAACTTTTTATTAAAACTTTTTTTTTCACTATTAAATCCGCAATAACTGAAAGTTTGCGAAAAATCTTATTTTTTTGTCACAAAATAATACGTTTAATATTGCGATAGATTTTTGTGTAAATGTGTAGTAAATCCACACTTAAAGTAAATAAAATTTTATTTTTTTATTTTAGGCTTTTTTTTTGTTTAATACTTTTCGCACTTTATTTCTGTGAAATAAAAATCTTTTTCGTATTAATCTTATCCAAAAAAATATTGATTTTTATTTTTCGACGAAAAATAGATTTTTTTCGCTCTCTTTTGAAAATTTATTCTAAGAACAACTTTATTATTATAAACAATATATTAATGTTTAAGCTATCGATTATGGAATAGAATTACATTTTTAGATACGTGTATGGTGTGACAAGTTTAATTGTTTCGATTTTTAAATATTATTAATTTTTTCTCATTAAATTAATTAATGTTTTGTTCTTGATTATTTATATTTAAAGTAACTTGGACATGTTTTTTATAATATATTATTATTAGATAATAAACTTGTATTAAAACAAAATTTTTATGTAATCAAGCTAAAAAGTAATATTATTACAAAAATTTATTTTACATTTTATAAATGTTATTGATTTTGTTTTTAATGAAATGTTATTTAATTAAAATATAATAAAATATTTATTAATTAAAAAAAATACAAAATTATTAAATTTTAAATGAATAAAATTTTAACTATATAATTTTAATCAAATAAATACAATGCGTCACTCTATACATGTATACAAATTATATGTTAACTTTCCTTTTATGTAATCATAATTAGCCCAAAGATTATTCAAACTTTTCTACAGTTTTTTCAATTTAATTTCAAAATCTATGGAAAAACTTTGCATTTTCTCTTCAACTTTCTTAACCATTAATGAGAATTTGATGCAAAATTGATACGAAATTAATGTTTTGAACATTATTTTCAATGTTATGCGATTTTTATATTAAAACTAAGAAATTTATTATTGATCTAAATATCTAATTAAGTTTGTATTTGAAGTAGAAAATCAAGACTAATATATCAATTAAAAGCTAAATCTATTTTTAATACATATTTATTATCTAATTTTAAGAAATTACACCAAGATAAATTAAGTTGAAAAATTAATCTTCTACATTATTTTAGCACTATACTAATTTATATTAATTTTAAACATATAAATTGCACAAATTAATTTTTTAAACTAAAATTATCCAATTCAAAATTTAATTTAATTAATCAAATGTTATAATTATAAAAAATCAAATATATAGAAAAAAATTTCATACTAAATTAATATGCAAAAATAAATTAGCAAATAAGTTGACATAAGTGCAGATTCAATCAAATTAAAAATAAATAGTATTCTTATAACTAATATCACAACTCATATCGAGAAAAGATGAAAAAATCTCATCTTAATTGAAGTGGCACTCAATGTCTCTCTTATTAGCAGCGCTGAGGTCTAGCGCACAGTTAGAAAATTTTTTCTATACATATATATCGTATATATACAGTCTATCTCGCTTAATATCAACCAACTTATTGTGAATAGCCGCTTATAATAAACAATTTGTTAAAAAACCAAGTTCAAATATATGATAAAAATTTGTTTGTTTATAGTGAACGAATTTTACAGTACCGAACGCTTTACTATATACGGTATAGACTGTATAGAGTATTTCGGTTCGTTATTCACTAATTACTTTTCGAGTACTTCTAATAGTGAAAAGAGTAGATTATATATATATCGGGAAAATTAAATCTAAAAATAATTGGATTTTTTTGCTTGCTCTCCACTCTCATTGACCCCAAAAAAAGGTAAACCGATAAGAGTTAGCGCAAAAGTTTTGTGAATTTTTTTGTTACGTTATTTTTGGTAATAATATAATTTTTTTTAGTTTTTTGATTAAAATTTTTGCTTTTAATGGTGTTCTCATGGGTTTTGCCGGTTGTTATTGCAGTGTATTTTAGGATTGATTAAAATTAAGGCCTGGATTGGGTCAGTCATGCAAAACGATTATAGTCTATAGGCGATAGCCCTTTGCATACCAGTGCCCGTTTTGAGCACAGATGTGGCGCTTTGTTTTAGCCTGGGCTCAATTTATCCATTTAATACATTTAAAACTATTCTCGTAATTCAGTGTTTATTTGATTTTAAATACAAATAAAAAAATATATTTTAAAACTGGGTATAAAAAATATTTAGATATTATCAAGGACATTTTAAACCTTTTTTATGCTTTAGTGTTTTTATACAAATTAATTAATTGACATTTATAGATATTTTTAATTTTATTAAGTAATTAAAAAATAAATTTTGCTTGAACTATTGCTAAGTAATATTTTTAACTAGTTAAAATTTATCAATTTATTGAAAAATTACAAAATTAACAACTATATTTTATTTATGACAGTATTTGATTACTATTTGCAAAAACTCAATAAAATAATTATAGATCTAGCTTGGTTATATTAAATACGGAATACATTTAGATTTGATTCGCTATAGTCTGTAATAAAATAAAATAAAATAAAATAAAAATAAAATAAAGTTTTAAAAAATCCGAAAATATATCGAAAAAAGAAGAAAAAAATCCTAAATTGAATCGATAAGAAGAAAAGATATTTGGTTTTTGATATTTTTCATCTCTTAAAGAGAATAAACTATTTTTTCTTCGATAAAATGATTTTCAATTGAATAACTTTTTTAGACTCTTCTGTAATGTCGAGTTAGAATGAGATTGTATTTAAAGAATTTTATATTAAAATCAATTCAAGCGTTAAATCTGTAAAACTGTAACTTTGTTTTGCCGTAATATACATGTATTTCGAAGATGTGCTTGAACGTTTTAAACTCAAATCGACAATAAATCTGACAATCCCAAATAACACGGCATATGATTAAATGAATTAAATTCGAAAAACTTTTTTAATTAACTTTTATTTCACTAATAAATTAACAATAATTATCATTAGATAATAAATTCGCAAACTTTAAAATAAAGCCAAATATATATATATTTAAGGAATTTTAAGCGCATTTTAATGTTGATTATTCTAATTAATAAAAATTAATATCAAATTAGAAAAAATTACTTTAAAATTTCAAACATTATTCAGATAATCAAAATCCAAATTTCGTGAATATTTAAACAAATAAATTAAAAATTTTTGAAAAATGTGAAGAAAGGCATCAAATTTCGGCATTAATTCTTCATTAAATGCATTGACGCGCACCAGTAGTACGGCAGTCGAGAGGCAGTGATCCGGAGCATATGAAAAGATGGCCAAGTTATTTGAACAGGGCTATATATAAGTCAAATAACTAATACCAGTGCTATACTCGCGAACACTAATGTCAAACTAATTTGAAGTCATAGAGTGTATAGATTGTTGGGCTGCAACGGAAACGCGCTTATGTTGCAAGTGCAAATTTATTCAAGTTGCTCCACTGCTACCACTAATCCTGGGGTAAATTTGAAGATTTTCGCCGACCCTGTGCTCATGTTCGAGCACTTGAAGTCCAAGCAATAAATAATTAATGACTGGTGTTATAGCCCATCAAAACAGATAATCTCTCGACTCCTCTAATGGCAGATATATTATTGGAAGTCAAACAGTCGTCTCATCTCTCTCTCTCTCTCTCTCTCCCTCTCTCTCTCTCTCTCTCTCTCTCTCTGCTCTCTCTCTCTCACTCACTCTCTTTCTCTCTCTCCCTCTCTCTTTATATGCTCTCTCCTGCTCTCTTCTGCTCTCTCTCTCACTCACTCACTCATCACTCTTACTATTCTCTTAAAAAGTATGTAAGAGAGAGAGGGAGAGATAGAGAAGAGAAAGTGGTTTTGTGAGCTCACTCTTTCTCCTCATTTGCTCTTTTGATTTATTATCTATTATTATATTAACTTATATTTCATCCGACGCTATACCAGCGCTAGAATAAACACAAATGTGTTTTACAATCAATTCTTGTTTAAATACAAATGATGTGAATATTTGTCTCATAATTTTTGATATTTTAATAATGTTTTTATTAAAACATTTTCTTTTCATATTAATTATCGTCTAATTTATTATATGGATTACGAAGTCTTAATAGTCAGACAATATTTGTCTTCTTTTTTTCAAATTTAGTTAATTGTTTGACTGATTCGCTGCATTTATTATAAAATTTATCTTGCTTAAAACAAAAATAAATATAATATAAATTAGCGCTAAAACTAATATAAGATTAATTAAAATTATTTCATAAACTGCTTATTAAAACATAAATAATATTCTCATAAAAATATAAAATTATATAAAATAATATAATTTTGTTTATTGTTATTCTAGTAAAAAATAAATTGTATACAAAATATGTACAAAAAAAAGTTTAAATAAAAAAATACAAATTCTCTTAAGTTAGAAAATTTGCAAATCCTTTCAAATAAAATAGAAAAATATTTTTTATTTCTTAAGTATAAACATTTTTCGAGTTTAGGAATCGTATTAATAAAACAAATTTAACAAGATGAGAAAATATTCTCTCATTTATTTACACTCGGAATAAGAGGTGAAAAATGAATTACTATTAATGGTAAGTATAGTCTGTATTATGAATATATTGCGCAAAAATTTTTATATATCTCTTTAAGTCATAAATTATAAAAAAATAAGCGGAAATTCTCTGTTTTATTAAGATATTCAGTGAAAAACAAAATGACTGTTTTTTTTTCATACATTTGATAATGAATTTGCTTTGAATTTCGTATTCATGGCTTAAGTGCTGCTAATCTCATGAGATTTGGTTTAATAACTAAAATGTATTTCTCAGCCAAAAATTGTTGGATACATTTTTTCGATTCATTTCTCTAAACAAAACTCATCGGAGATATACATAAAACTTATTTTTAAATATAGAACAGATCGTCTATTTGACCCTTTTCTGCCATTCCTTCAAAACTAATA
>JAQFXP010003258.1:0-12940 GCA_034693685.1 Belba bartosi | reverse complement strand
GACTGTTTTAGTCATATAACTCATATTGTTATTGATTAACATTGAAAGAGCAGTGTTTGTCAGTAATAGAAATAGTGTTGCGTTTCGTACAGTGTGTACAGCATTGAGTGGTATATCGTTCGCATATATGCCATACATTCAGTGCATTAGTATTAGTATTGCATAGAAGAGAGCAATCGTTTGATCGGTTGTTACGCACTCTTCGTCATCGCCTTTCGGTCCGTACGGCCCGACCCGACCCGACTCCGGTCTCCACTCTCTCGTGTGAACTGCGCGAACGGTTGCCAACTGGTGGTCATCGCCTCCCGAGTTGAAAGTGAGTCCATTCCCCGGTTTGGACGCATCGGTCTCTCTATGAGCACCAAAACGGCTAACTTTAAAGGACAGCGATATAGCTCTGGTATAGAACTGGACAATGAGTGGCCGTTGATATGCAGTCCGGTCTCGATGGCAATGGATTCGCAGTTTTATGAACAGTCGTCACCTCTTAAGCCACACAACAAGTGTTCTTCTCCTCAACACTTCCCCCAAAATAGTCGCCAATCGGTAGAGCTGTCGGTCGCAGACCTGACGTCACCCGAACTGACCTTTGATCACATGTCGATCCAACAGTTCATTACAAACGAAATCAATTCAAATACCAACACATCTTTGGACGACTCGGTCTCCATCTTCTCAGCACTTCTTAACGACAAACAACAGTCGCCTCAAAGTCGCAACCCTTCGGCCCATCAGAACCCACACCAACAACAACAACAACAACAGCGACCAGAAGTGGCCGAACACAACAGTACAAACAATTACGGCCAGCAGTCGGGCCACACCTCTCACTCACACCATTCAGACCCCTATTCGATGCCCAGTCAGTCGAGTGCGGCGACCGATCGCTACGGACTCGACTCGAATTCGGTGGTAAAACAGGAACCAATGGATCCGGACGTCGACTTCTCGAGCAGTTGTAGTCAGAACTCTGGCTACTCGGGCGGCAGCTATTCCGGCCATTACGACAATCGCGACACCGCCGCCAACGGCCAGAGCTCTGAACAGAGCCCACTCTCTCTGCACTTTGGAAGCACTGGAATGAGGTCTTCGGGTCATAAACACCATAAGAATAGTAAGAAATCAGTGGATAAGGCATCGGATGAGTACAAGAAAAGGAGAGAACGGAATAATATAGCCGTTAGGAAGAGTCGGGAAAAGGCAAAGATCAGGAGTCGGGAGACCGAGAAGAAGGTGTCTGAGTTGGCCCGAGAGAACGACTCGCTCAGGAAGAAAGTCGATATGTTGTCGAAAGAGCTGAATGTCTTGAAGTCACTGCTGACCAATGTTGGCGTTCCGGCCGAGAGTGTCGACACTGAGATCGCTAAAGGGCTCCAAATGGACGGTCATTCGAGCACTCCTTACGGCTCATCGATGTAACCATTGATACAAATCTATTGTTTTGTTAATTGTTTTCAAATCTATCGATCATTTGATTTCACATTCATTTTCTAAATATATATTTATATCGTATGTCATATATTGACACAAATTAGGGCCACATTTGACACAAACTGAACTCAAATTTGATTTGTTTTTAGTTGATTCAGACCTCATATTCAATGATCAATATATACATATAGAGAGTATATATTTATATATTTTAAATATTACAAAAACAATCATTAAAAAAGACTAAACTCTTTATAATATAAATAAATAACTTATAAATTAAGTCGTTTTTAACTAAAAGCCTTTTTTCAATTGAGAACCGAAAGAATAAATCACTTTTCTATGAAGTGATCGACAGAATAATGACATTCAGATTCAGAGCCTGAAAATACATTACATTACATACGTTGTGCCTAAAATATTTTCACTAATATTTGACGCTTTCTCCTCATTATCTCTGCTCACAATCGAGTTATTATTATTATTATTATAATTATATAAATTAATGAATTATAAATATTTAAGAAATATATGTTTTATTAAAATTTATAAATAACTAAATTCTTTAGCCATTCCTGTGACGAATGGCTACTCAAACAGAAAGACATGTATTTTCAAACAAACTGAAGACTTGTAAGTGATTTGAATATTTAAATTATAATTTGATTGAACACATCTTCACATTAAACACACAATCAATATATAAATATTTTATTGAATCCATTATTAAATGTTATGCCATTTGACGGCACTTTCAATCATAAGATAGTTGTCCTTCTGGTTCGGTATTTCATATTTTTTAAATATAGTTCTTTTGGTAAACTATTTTGTCGACTAATATAATGAATTGATATTTGAATCGCCTCTCGAGACAAGAAATATATAATTATCTGATAAATAGTTGTGTTTATCCAATATTTTTACGATAATATTCATTAATGATTGTTATTAATTGAAAAGTGATTTATTGATTGGCATTTGTGCTGAAAAACTAATATTGATATTAATCTGAAATGTGATGAATTGAATGGCTGTTGGAATTGATTTTTAAAGTTTACATATCATCAGAAATAAAATTTTGTTCAAAACTATATAAAAAGACAATTCGATTGAATATTAATGAATTTGTTTCTTATGTATAATTTGCTGTTTGTAGTCAATGATAATATGTTTTATAAATTCATAATACAAAGTGTGATCAGCTTTTCTGGTGCTCTTCTATAATATGATGTTTTCAATATGTTTTCAATTTTTAAAGTTAAATAACAATTGATTTTTACATACGATTACACACATCTAATATGACAGTAATTTTTGAATCAAATTTGTTTTTGTTTTTCTAACTTTTAAACAAAAAGCTGTTTTTTTTATAAATAATATTTTAATTTAAGTCTTTAAAACCAATTACTTTTAAGGGTCTCTTCTCTATTCATGAAAACCAAAATAATTTATTTTACATTTGAATAAAAAGACGCGATTTTTTGGTGCTATAATCAAATGCTAATTGAGTTTAATTACAGTTCAAACGAGTTATGTTATGGATCTAAAACTCATTCTTAAATCATTATATTTGTAAAACAAATTGTTCTCAAAAGTTATTATTATAAAAAAAATAAATAAAATAAATTGTTGTTTTGAATTTAAATATAAAATTTTCTCTCTTTTTTCACTCTTCTTGAATACAAATCACTTTTTTTCAACTTTTTTAACTACATTCAGAAGCCATAACGACAACCAAAGCCTGTGATTGCACAACAGGTAGTACTGTATATATTGTATATATACAACAAGTATTAGTATAACATCTCTCGACTCCCGAACGACTTTAGGAAAAGATTCGTATTTCAGGAATAAACAACATTTTGTTTTCGGATTCTTATTCAGTTAGTCATCGGAATATAATTTTTGAATAAATACAAAATATATTTTTAAAACTATTTTTGAATAATTCTAATCTATAGTTGAATAATGAGATTCATTTGAAATTCTATTTCTGGTGACAATTAATATCTATTTTAACGATTGAATGACTATAAAGTCGAGACTTTAATTCAAATTAATTGTCTTCCGAAGCGTTTGTCCGACCAATCGGTTTGTCATAGTTTTGCCGAAATTCCAATTAATATAAATCTGAGAACTATTTGTAATTATTATGGAAATTATGGAAATGAATAATTTGATGATAAAAAGGCGCTGTTCTGTGAAAATCAAGTTCAGGACAACATTCAAAAAATTCAGTTCTCCTTCTCTTTTCAAAACCCAAACATTCGACACTTAATAGTCTTTTTCATTATTCAGATAATTGCTAACTAACCTACTTATCGTGCGATAAATTTTGTACACAATTTATAACTATATGTTTGTTAAAACTGTTTTCAAATTAAAAAACAAAGACTTGTATTCTTAAAGCTTTTGTCATAACTAGACTTTGTTCTCATAAAATCTAAAGCAATTCTCAAACTAAGAAATTTTAAAATTTGATATTTTTTAGCATAAAATTCTCAGCTTTTTTAAGAGGAAACATTTATTAGGAAATATCAAATTTTTCTTCTGATTAAGTTTTAGACTCAAATCGATTTTATTTAATTACTATTACTTTACTATAACCGAATATTTCAGATATAACTAATATTCCCTTAAAAGGGTAATTGCGGCAAATTCTCACTAAAGCGGCATTTTTTTTAAGAAAAGCAATTTATGCTAGATAATTTGAATCATTAAAAACTAAAAACTTTTCCTGAACTGTTAATTATGTAAAACTTAAAACAAGAATATTCTATAAATTTTAAAACAAATTAAGTCCAAAAAACCTTTTAAAGAATAAATTAGAATAATTTGTAAATAGATTTGTTGATAAAATTGAAATTATTTGCGAATTCTTATTATAAATAAAAATGTAATTTAAACGCATTTTATATTATTTTTAATAAACTTCAAGAATCTTATGATAGCGACAATCAATGAGCTAATGATAATTTCTAAGGAATAATATAAAAGTTGAGAATAAAGTAGAAAATCCTAATTGAATTGACTGTTTTGCTTATATACTGTATTCAATGAATTGACTTAAAGCAGTTGTTATTAAAAGCCAGCACCAAGGTCTTTTTGTCAAACCTATTCATTATCACTATTGATCACTAATTTTTTGAACACAATATTGTAATTATTGTTATTTTTTAGCAAACATTTCAAATATATAGTATTTAAATAAATTGAATCAATAATAGCGACAATTAGTTTGCATTTGAAAAATGAAAGTAATTCTAAATGTAGTCTAATTTTCAAAGAACACAATTTATATATAAATAAATTCATAAATATATTTAATTATCGCAAACTTGAGCTATAATTTAGAATTAGAAAAGTTTTTGCTTTAAACTATTTAGCGACCAAATGATCATATGTTTTATATATCAAACATCAGATAAATATACATTTAATTTAGTTTTGTTTGATTTGACTGCAATTCTCTAGTATAGAGATTATACGACTAAATGATTTATGAATTCTGTATTGCTTTACAATATGTAAATGCATTTCGAGCCAACATTCGACGCAATCATTCAATGTTAAGATGTGAAGCCATTCAGTCGTTTAAGTTTAAGGCTTTGATGATAAGCCTTATCCTAATCTTTTAATTATAGCATGATAATTCTCAATAATTCCAGATAACATTAACCATCAATATTTCAATTATTGAAAATTATTATTATATTTATTATTATTATAGATTCAGTAAAAAATAAAAATATTGAAATAATTTTATTTATTTTTATTTAATTAAATTTTGCTAAAAATCAAATTATTTTTAATAAGCCTTAATTTGTTGAGTAATAAAACAATTAGAACTAATTACAAATAAATTTAATAAGTGTTAACTGAATTATTAAAAAAATTTCGAAAAAAAACTTTAAGTTTCATTGAAATAATTTTTTAATTTTGTTGAAAAAATAAAATTCAATTTTAATCTCATTTCTATAAATGACATCAATTTATAATTCAAAATCAATATCAGGTTTGCGTATAATAGTGTTGTAATTATCAAATGACAGCATAAAAAAATTATATAATGAGTATAAAAATTAAATAATAGTAAAAATAAAATATAATTGAAAAAACATAAATTCTAATCAAATATCTATTTCTATTTACGGTCTATTTTTTCTGAAACTGAGTTTTTATTATTATTGTTATTTATATAATAATAATTATAATTATTTATATTCTAGAAATAAAAAAGAGTTTGCATTGAAAGCCATTGTCAAAGTTAGGGAAAGTTATTTCAAACGAGGTTTCGCTCAGAATGGGGTCAAAGTATTAATTCAAAACTATTCGTTAAAAAATCTGTACAACAGAAGTGAGAGAAAAAATTAAATAAAAGTAAAATTAGATTATTTTTAATATTCATTAAAAAGAATTTTATCTTTAAATGATCAGAAGTTGGGGAGAGAGGGGGAGGAAAGGAGGGAGAGGAGAGAGCGCAAGAGAGAGAGAGAGAGAGAGCAGGAGAGAGAGGGGGGAGAGAGATTATATAAGTAAAAACGAAAATATAAAACAAGTTGTAATTCCAGTATTTTTTATGATTCGAAATATTGTTTTTTTCTCTTTCCCTCTCTATCTATCTCTCACTCACTCTCTATACAACTTAATACTCATTTCTAAAATCATACAAACATTCAAATCTCGATTCTAATGGAAATTTTTTCTCTTTTCTTTAAACTAATTTATTCGTTTGAATGCCTGTTGGAAACGAAAGGAGTTGTTGTGTTGCAGAAGAGGTTTATAGGGTTTGTGGGCCACCGGAGCAATGGCGCATAAAGAGGCCAACTATTAGATAATAAGCGAAAGTGTTGGCATTGAGCAGCTCTTACAGCTCGTGTTGGGCTCCTATTCAGGCTTAACATCTTTATATAATATAAGTCACATTTTTTACATACATATTCAATACTAAAATTCTTTTTTTTCTCTCAATACCTCTACATCGAGTTTGTGCTTAATTTAATCCAAATTTTTAACCACTTCTTGATTTTCTAGAATTTATTTTTACTATTGATTTAATTTATTAATATTTTTTATTTTTACATATTCTGAATCAGAAAAAAGTGTTTTATTTTTTATTTGAAATAATTGCCATAAAATTGCTAATTTGATAATTTCTGTATAGAGCACACGATCCCAGGCCTGCCTCTCAATTTGGAAAAGTATTTGACTTTTAAATTGAGCCAATCCTTAGAACTTTCATCTCTTTCTGTTTCGGATTGTTTTCTGATTGAATGGAATATCAAGACTAGAAATTCTGAAGATCTATGTCTAACCATCTGTTGATGTAATTCTTATTTTCAATCAATTTTCTTAATAGAATTGTTTTTATTATTTTTGTTAATCTTTTTCTGCAAAACTAGTGAAGCAATCGAAAGATATATTGAAGCGAATGAACGCAGACTACAGAACAGAATATAAAGAATATATGAATTTATTATATCGTTTATAAGTAAAGAATCGAAAACAACAGAACCAACAGAACTTAGAGACTAGAGAATCGGTAGTCATGACAACGCAAATCTGTTTGAGGCCGAACTCATGCTGTTTATACCAGTATTGATAAGTTATCTCATTTTACAAACGCTATATCCCATGCAGTTGTCATACGATTAGATACTGAATATTAAAAAAATTTACAGTTAGTTATGGTATTAAAACATAAAACACATGACTTTTTATGACAAAATCAAATTTTAATGTTTTTCAAATAAATAAATATATTTAAGGAAATAGAGATTAGTTTGAATTTAAGCGAATCTTGAAATTGGATTTTAGTTTGAGAATCGAAAACGAGTCTGAATTAGTGCTGACCCACAAATGACTGCTATCTTATATAATACAACTATCGAATCGCATAATTAAAGTGGGAAACACAGCAACACTAAACGTAACCTCTTTATCAAATAGGTTAGACTTAAGGGGTCTAAGATTTTAATGATTTCAATCTTTTTTAAATATACCATTAAATTCTCTATTTCAAGGTTTTGCCAAATTTTTCTTTTTTCTTCTATCCATTCATTCATTCAATTCACTCATTTATCCAATTATCTAATAATTGAAAGTTTTTGCTAAATATTTATTCAATTTTTTTAGTTCACGTTTATTATTATTTTAAGTTTCGAATCGCATCACTCTTTAAATTATAGCTCAGGTATGACAGAGAAGAGAAGAGCCGTTCACGAGTCTCGAGCCTAGAGTCGGGCAGACATTGATCGTCGGCTAAACACAAAAAACTTTCATTTTTTCGAGCAATAGATTTGCGTCATCTCTACCACAGAAACACTTGTTAGAGAATAAAGTGAGTGAAGGCACTCAAAGTCAGACTCAGACTCACTATCACTTCGACTCTTCATTACAAAGACTGTCGAAATGACAAATGAAAGCGAATGAAAGCAATGGATAAAACAGATGAAGAATACATAACTGTTCTAAATGTGTACTAAAAATGCAAATGTGTTGACTCAGCGCTTAATTATTTACTTGTTTATTGTTTAGTTTATATAAAAATGCACTAATTCTAAGAAAAGCTCTGATTTATTATTTAAATGTCCAGCTAAAATCTTTTATGATAGACACAAATATATTATTTGTATTAAATAAATTAAAATTTGATACAAATTTAATGCATTTGATTTATACATCCATTCAGTTATTACTATAATTTGAAATTTTGGGGAAATATTAAATATTTACGAAAGACTAAACATTTCGATTAAATTCGGTTCAAGTTTAGAGAGAACTCTATATTTGTTTCAATTTCAAAGAAATGTCACGAAAAACGAGAATAAGAATAAAAGTCAAGTTTACTATAAATCAGAAATAAATGAATGATAAATTGGAGCAAATGTTTTTTGGTTTAATTTTAAGCCGTGAATGCAAAAAAAGGATTTTAACAATGTCAAAATTATTAATTATAAAAATTTGCATAAACCATACATGTAACATAGTTGTTTAAAACACAAATTAATTGTTTGTTAAATTATTTAACAAAACCAAAAATAAGATTTTAACCAATATATTTATTTAAAAAATTAATGCAACAGTTTGTGATTAATTTGTGTTTTGTACAAATTATAAATAAATTACTGTTATATATAAATTTTTAGTGTTGATAGATTACTTCCATTCTTATTTATTAAGTATCCTTATTTAAATATTCTAAGAGACTAAATTATAATTTAATTGGTGACTAAATTTTTTTATTATAAATACCGGATAAAATAGTTTGATAAAATAATTTTTGCATTATATTTTTAAATTGCAAATTTTACTATGTTACTACAAAAAAATTTAATTATAGCAAATTGTTAAATGATTTAACATACAATTATGCTTATTTTTATAATAGTAAAAATGTATATTTAAAAACTATATTGCTTAGAATTTAAAATAAAGTATTATAATTCAGTTAAGTGTTAAATTTTTTATTTTTTATTTTAAAAAATCTAAACAAAATAAGTTTTAAATAAAAGCCAAAATATAATATAATTATTAAAATTATTTAATTTTAAAATGTTTTGATAATTATTTATAATTAATTAATTTAAAAATTAATAAAAATTTGTATACACTATAAATTAAATTTATTAACTAATAATTAAATAGGGAGATTAATCAGAGAAATTTTTAAAATTAGCATTTATCCGCTCCCGCTATCTAGCATTTGGTTGACGAAAAGGTATCCCTTCACTAATTATGGCTAAAATTAGAAAATTTCTCATAAATTGGTGCTAAATCTGGTTTAAATTTAGCTAAACTGAGTTTAAATACGATACAATCATATAGGCATTTTGAACATTTTTTGAAAATTCCTGAATCCCCCTTGATCGGTCCACTTTCTCAATCCTTGATTACCAATATTTGTAGTTTTCTTGAGGGCATTTAAAAGCTCTACAGTTATTTGGTTTTGCATTTTTAATGACAATTTAACTAATTAACTATTTTATTACTAATTAGAAATTAATTTAAAATGTAACAAAATTTTCTTCTAAGTTTTGATCCAAAAATAAACGTTGTCAAATTTATTTTAAAAATATTTTTTGATTGAAATAAAACAGATTTTTATAAATCTAGTTTAAACTTAATTTAAATTCAATTATATCAAGTTAAATTAAGTTAAATTGCAAAATTACGGTAAATGTTTAGCATTTTATTTTTTTATATACCGGCTCTAAGGTTTTGAAAAAATTTACCTTTGCTTTACACCCTCCCTCCCCCTTACCCAATCAAATCAGGCTAACTCTAAATTTAGTGTTATTTGTTTTTATTTGAAATTAATATAAATTAAATAATCAAATTTGACATTGATTGATTTTATTATTAAAACAAATTAATTTTAAAAAATATATAAACGGAAAAAAATAATTAAAATTATTTTTCGGAACAACTTTTTAGGACGGAAATATTTTTTGTGTCTTTTTCTAAAATTGATATAAATGCAGTTTAAAGTGAGTTAAACTAGTTAAATTTAAATTAAATTTATTTTAAATCTGGTTAAATTAATTAAAAAGTCAAAAAGTGAAGAAAATAATGTAGATAATGATAAGAAATTTTTTAATTAGCTTTTTACTCCTGGCTATACTCTCAGGCTCAGCTTATCTCGGCTGATTACAATGTTAATTTTTAAAAATGTATTTATTTTTGTTACAAAATTGTCAAAATCTAGTGAAATATTTAAAACTCTTTTATCTGTCACTTAATTATGAGAAGATATATATAATAACATTTGGCCACAAAAATCCACAGATTTTTAAAATTAAAATTTCAGTTATTTTTAATCATTTTATTTTTACATAAATTTTAATGAATAAGTGGTAGATATCAATGTTATAAAATATAGCAATTAATTACAAATTGCGGTCTTTTATTGGTCACTGCAAAAACTTTAGTCATCGCACTTCTTATTATGCTTTGGCAGATATTTTTATTTTGTTTTTACTAATTATATATTTAAAAAAATTTTAATATTATTTTTTTGTTAAAACAAAACAAAGTTAATAATTATTTTTAGTTAAAAAAATCTAAATAAATAATAATTTAATAAAATTCGGGTATTTTGGGAGGTTTGACATCTATTGTCTTACAGCTAATGCAAACGTTTTCATAAGTTTGTTGTGTTTTGTATGTGTAATCACTGCTGTTATTAGAGTGCGTTCTGTGAAACTGCCAAACAGTTGACAGACTATTACTTATTTAAATACTTATATCTTCATAATTGGATTAATATAAATTTATTTTATTTTATAAATTTAATTATCAATAAATAATAATTAAAACAGCAAAAAAGATTTTTAAATTTAAACTCTAATTCAGTTCGTAAATTACGTTTAATTAATCTGTGGATTTTTGTGGCCAAATGTTATAATCTTTATTTAAGTTTTTACAAACAAATCCAAAATTAATTAAAGTATTTTACTTTGAAGCTTATATTTTTGGACTTATTTTATAAAATAATAAAACTTGTCACTTTTATATTTAATAAATAATTAAATTTAAAAATACAACTGACATAGAAGTGAATAATGATATAAGAATTTAAACTACTAAATAAAAAATATATTAAATTATTAAATCATGATTCATGATGAGAAATTCTAATATTCAAATTAAAAATAATTGGTTACTGATTTAATATAACAAATTTGTGCTTGAGTATATAATCAACATAAAGCTAACTGGTAAGACAAACTAAATATTTGGTAGAGTTTCTCTCAAATTCAGGGAACAAATAATCTTAAAAATTTGAGGAAAAATTGACTTATTTAATTTTGCTTGAAACATAACAAGTTTGCTATATGGGAGTCAAATTTATTTTGACTGCTAATTACTTTTGATTGCATTGTAATTTAATTTTAAAATTCAGAAATAATAAGTTTATATGTAATTAAAATTTATGCATAAAAAATAAGTAATAATTGTAATTGATAATTTATTAATTTACTTTAAACTTTATTGTTTCCTACTTGAGTTTATACATATAATTTTATTTGTCATCTACCCAGGACAAATTAACTATTTAAATTAACAATTACTGCATATTTTGATAACTTTAAAGAACATTTGATTGTCTGATATTAATATGTTTTTATTAAAATCATTTTTAAAGTAAGTTTGCGTTAAATGTAAACAATAATAATAATTATAAATTAATGAGCTATAAAACATTTATACTGATTTAAACTTTTAGTTTATATAAATATCTAACCAAAATTTTTATTATTACTGTATATTCAATTTAGAAAATAAATCTATTTTTTTTTGCTAATAGCATTTAATATTTTTGGAAACAATTTAAATATTAAAATTTTAAAGAATAAAAATCATTTTTTTTATCAAAATTTGTTAAGATCTTTAAACTTATTTGTACATAATGCGTCAAATTTTTATATAGATTAACAAAATATTACAATTAAAAGAGTAATGTTTTTATGCAGGCATTGTAAAGGGGGGATCAGGCAAACCCTTCCTTATTTTAAAAATTGGCATTTACCCTCCCCCTAGCATTTGGTCTGCAAAAAGGTACTCCCTCGTCTTTTTTCGCTACCAAAGGCAGCCGGCAAATTTTGTGAATTTTTTGCCAAAAATTAGAAAATCGCTCCTAAATTGGTGCTAAATCCGGTTTAAATCCAGTTAAATTTACTACATTTAATTTAAATCCAGTTAAATTAGGCAAAATTTCTTTATAAATATATAGGTTTTTTGAGCGTTTTTGGAAAAAATTTTCCTCTGATTCCCCCTAGATCGGTCGACCTTCTCAATCCCTGTTTTTATATTTATTAGTTTGATTGTATTTAAAAAAACATTATATTTTTGAAATAAAAGAAAACAGTGTGCCTGAGTCAAATTTAGCATTCTAGAATATAGATATATATATATATTTAGGTAAATTTTACATTCTTTGTAAAAATTCAAAAATACAAACTAAGTTCTTAGAAAAACAAATTTTATCGCTTATTAATACTTTATTATAAAAATTTTAAACATTTATATTTAAAATATTTTCCTTATAATAATTTATCTATTTATATTTGAATTAAAAAACAAAATAAATTGCATTTTTAATAAAACAATCAATTTTTAACAATATTTGCATTAGATAGTCAAAACTGTCTTGGTTAATTAATGCCCCATAGGGCACATTGCTGATACAATTGTAATTCAGTAAAAATTATTTAAAATTTTTTATATTTATTTAATTACTAAAATTCTCTTTTATATTTTATTTTCCTTACTAAAATCTAGACATAATAAAAATTTTAATTTAAAAATTTAATTTAACTTTTAATTCAACTAAATGCAAAAGTTTAAATCAGAAATTTTTTATAAACTACAAAAAATACTAAAATTTTGTAACAAATTTCAAATTAAAATCAAAAATTTTTTTATAACTAAATATTTATAATTTTTTATTTGTTTATCTAAGATGCAAATAAAGTTTTAAAATAGTTAAAATTAATGAAAGTGTGTC
>JAQFXP010003257.1:0-12942 GCA_034693685.1 Belba bartosi | reverse complement strand
TTTTTATTTTTAAAACTATTTAACTTATTTTCACTTAAAGAACACTTTCCAACAATACAGAGGTTTTCATATTTTTAACGTAAAATAATTATTACTAGTGATGCTCAATGGCTACCGATCACACACATTGAAAGAGACAAAATTATAAGTTTATAGTATAAAATTAAAATTCGAGAAGCATATTAAAAATATAATTTAAACAATTTTATTAAAATTCAAATAATTATTTTTCTATTTAATTGTTTTAGTCAAAACAATATTATTTTCACCAGGGATCGTGAAGGGAGAAATTAAGCAACCCTCCCCCCTTTAATTTTGAAAAGCGGGTCTGAAAATTTTTTGGTTTATCGGCCAAAATTATAAAATGTTTACTAAATTGGTGCTATATCCGGTTAATTTAATTGAATTTAAACTTAATTTTATCATAAATATAAATGTCTTTTGAGTGTTTTTAAAAAAAATCCCTCCCCTAATCCAACCCTAGGTTTTTGGCCAAAGTTTTGAGAAAAATCTCTTCCCTAATTTCCCTTTCAAATCGGCCAATCTTCTCGATTCCTGATTTTCACTTAAAATATTTTTAAATTGCAATTAAAATCCAAATAATTATTTTTTTGTCCAATTACTTTAGACAAAAAACAATTTCACTAAAAGTAAATTTTATGTAAACTAAATATTAAGAACTACCAAGCACATATTGCTTATCAAATCACAAGATGATTTAGAATGTGTGTTATATAAACGCGTGTTAGTCAAGTTTATAATTATGTTTTCTCATTTAATGTTATTTATTGGTAACAATTGTGCTTCACTAACTATTTAATTTAATTTTAAATAGTAAATTTTACACAGTACAAATTTAATTTTAAAATTAGTTTAAAACTTTTTAATAAAATAATTAGTTTTTATTTTGTCATGTTTAAACAATAGGCACTTATTTAAGAAATGTGCCTTCAAATTAATCTAATCATCAAGTAAAAATCATATATTGTAAAAAACCAATTTGTTAAGCTTGGTAAATTAAGTTTATAAGCAAGTTTGATATGAGCTAGTTACTGCATTCAATCGTGCAGTGAAGCGCACTTTCAAGGCGTTTAGGTTTCGGAAATGAAAACGACGTTCAATGAGAGCAAACAATTAGACTTTGAAATCCGGGCCCTATTCTGCAGAGTCGGCACAAGACTCGGAAGCTTTTGTTTTTCGCATTTAATCTGTTTTCTACTCATCTTTTCCTAAACGATAATTCAATTTAAGGCTAAAATGAGTTGACTTTTTCGACACATCTAAACAGTTCTCGTATTAAACAATAGACTTCTGAACTAATAGCGAACGACAAACACGAAAGCTCTAAAATCGATGTTAAATACAATCAGTTTTGTTTGACTCGATTTAAATTCAAATAATTGACGTTTTTCTGCATATTCTGGTCATTAAAACTTTTAATTTGAACTCTATTTTAATGATTGAAAACTTTCTAACAAATCACTACAATAGACAATATACTAATTAACTGTTATATTCACACATTTAATCATTATTATATGATGGAGGCAATAACCAAGCTAATTTTTTAAAACCAATTATATACTTATTTGTCTTGGCAATTTTTAAGGCAAAAATTCAAATAATATTTAACTTTAATGTTTAAACTTGTTTTTATACCAAAAGTTATCAGATGAAATTTATTATTTTAATATTAAATCTAATTTATTTGCAATTCGTGTCTAGACATGAAATATATTGAAATATTTATAAATAATTTATTTTTTAAAATATATATTTTATATTTAAATTGTGTAAAAATTTTCAAAATACAGTAAATACACTAAAACTGTACGACTAGTGAAAAAAAATTATATTTATCTGAAAACGTAATTCGAGAATATGTGCGAAACAATTCCCATAGAGATAGCGCATAAAGAATGCGTCCATTATTTGTATCTTTATTTTTCTCTTGAATTTCATATTTTATTATCTATTTGACTCAAACGGAGAGTAAAGAAGAACTGAATATATTTGCGAATAAAATGCAAAATTTGTTTTTTATGCTCATTTAGTCAATATTTCTATTAAATATTTTTTGGCTTATATTCCTCATAATATAATATTTGTATAATATATTCATAATTTTTAATATTCGACATTCATATAAAATATTATTTAGTGAATATCAATGCATATCTCCATTGAATTCGTGATTATTCGCTAAAATAATTTATTTTTATTAAGTTATGCGAATAAAAGTCAAAGTTATTTAAAACTGTAATTCAAATAAAAAAATTCAAAATAAGTTGTATTTAAATACAAATATCGTTTGCAATGATTATACATAATAATTATGATTAGTTTGAAATTTTTGATTTAACATCAGTTGACGCATAAAAAGCTCAATTAAAACACTACTAATTAGTCTTATATTTGAATTTTGATTGAATTTCTAGTTTTTTATCAAATAATTTATATTCCGACAGAATTTCAATTTTAAATTAGTTTTTAAATGTTTTAAATTACTGTATATTAAATAAATTTATGAATAAAATAATTACTCTTGTGCTATTTTTAAATTTCAAAATTTAATTCGAATATTAAAAAAAATACTTTTTTCTATAAAAAAAAATGTTATTTAGCATGATAAAATATTTTTAAAATAAATAAATAAAAATTAGCAATGTAAAACAGAATAAATTTTTTAATATAAACAGTTTCTCTTACCCGTAAAGCAAAGAAATGAATAAATAAAATAAACAAGCACTATATTAAATATATATTTAGTTATTACACGTGTATCAATTGTATTTATTTGTTATCCTGGTAACCAATACTCAAAAACATATTTTCATTTCATAATAACATTTATTTGTTTTACATATTAGGCTCAATTGAACTGAACTAAAAGACTCGAATAACTAGTGTTTGGAAACGAGAAGCAGAAGTGTCTCTCCTATGAGATCAGCGAACATACAGTAATAGACGAGACGATTGACTCGAACTGTATGTATGCAAACATCGACTACAAGAAGCCATAAATTTGAGCCATTCATCTGAAATAATCGATTCATTCAATCATAGAATTCTCTATATTTATAACATACGTAAGCAATGAATTAAATAAATAAAAAATATATTCAATGTTTTTCTTCAAAGTTGATTTTTGAAAATTTTATTTTTGATGTTTGTTTTTTAGAGTTATTTAATAATATTATCTAGTTACATTTTTGATTAAATAAATAAATAATTATTGTATATAATTTAGAAAAAGCACAATTTTTAAATTTATTTTTTGTTTAATATGCAATTCGAGTTAAATACTGACATTATTTAACATTAAATGTCTAAATATTATGAAATAAAATATATGAAAAACAAAAAATAAGTAGATTTTGATCAACTATTCTAAATATTGATAAGAAATGAATAATTAATATCGAATTTATTATTAAACAAAATAATTACAATAATTAAAAAATAATGATATATTAGCGCAAACCAGAAAAACGATCATGACACACAAATAAGGAAACACGCGCATATCTAAAAATACAAGCGCATAATTAAATGTACATTGCGTAAACTCTATAATTTCACCAATACCTTACTTAACTCTATATTAGTCTTGCTAATACATAAAAAATTAACCAGATTTGATAAATCTTTCAATTGCATCAAATATATATTTCCGATAATTTATTAACAATTGTGCTTGCTCATCGATCACACAAATGTAATTAATACTAATTCCGGGGCATAACACAATCCGCTTAGAGTTAGCTGGAGCAATTTATTTTGTTAATTATTAATTGATATTGAGTTGGAATAGGATTTTGACAAAAAGAAATCAATTTTCTAATATTCTGTGCGTCTGAACGCTAACTACTTCTTATCCAAAATATTTGTCTATGTTTTTGTATAGATTTTCTTTTATCTATTTATTATATTTTATAATAAACTGGATATTTAATCGAATTAGTGTTTGAGAAAAATGAGCTGAAAATTAGTTAAACAAATGTCAAATAGCCGTCAGTTAATGTGTACTTTAAGTATAAATAAAATAATTTCAATTAACGTCAGTTTTAAAATAAATTTTTAAACTAAACTGACATTTGGTTTGAATAAAATAGTCGTAATGAACATAAGCCAAGTTATGATTGCTCGTGAGCTTTGAGTAAATGAACTTGTTTAAAATGATTAGGCAAAAATAATATTTTTTTCAGACAGTCAAATAAATATAACTCTTAATCAAAACCAACAGTTTAAATTAAAAATTTATATTTTTAAGTAGCAGATTTGACTTTTTTTTATACAAAGTATTAATATATAAATATAAATATATAACTAAAATTTAAATTTGACAAGGTTGAGCTTATTTTTAAAGAATAAAAAATGTTCAAGGATTTTAAATAATTGATATAAATATTTTTAAAAATAAATTTTAAGTTGTTAAATTAATTTCTATTATATTTTAATATTAATAACTGCAATTAAAAATTAAATCTAAAGTAATATTAAATTAATAAACCTAAAGCGCAAAATACTTTTATTTTAAATTAAATTTGTAATAATTTTTAAAAATTTTACATATTCAAATAATGCAAAAATGTCATTTAAATATTTAACATTTTAGAATTACAATTAAATTCGGTTAAATTTCAAACAAATTAAATTTTATTGTATTCTAAGCATTTAAAAACAATCTCACTCTAATCTTTCTAGAATTTAAATTTTTATTAAAAACTGTTTTTTATGAAAATCCCTTGCTTAATTCTCAGTGAGTCGTTAGACTTTCTCAATCTTAATAAAGAAATAAAAATCATATTATTTAAAATAAAACTTTAAATGTTAATATTTAATTTGTTTTTTAAACTAAGCAATAAATTAGTTTTAAACATAATTAATGCATTTTATACAATGAGTGGGTGTTTATCGTTCACTGACTTAAGAATCCTAATTAATGTTTTAGAAATATTTAAAATAATTAAAGTCTAAATATATTGGTTTAGCAGCAAATAAAAACGTTAGGGGTTTGCTGTTTGTAATGTTTATATTTATATAAAGTAATATAAGATTAGTTTATAAATTATATACAAAGTGTTTGCCACTTAACTATTTTAATCTCATTTGTTTAAAAATTATGTTTCTATTTTTTGGTTATTTTTTACAATGCCAAACAACAATAAAAACAAAAATATTATTTTTATTATAATAGCTATACAATCAAAAATCCCTCTCAATATAGTTAACCTTTAATTGCTTCAAATGTTCTACAAACATTAATTAAGTTTTTAAATTTCCCAAGCGATAAACATCCACACATTGTAAGTTTAATTCCAAATTAAATTAAATATTCAAAAAATGTTTAATTCTGTTTGAGTCTTATTTAGTAATTTTTATTAATAATAACAAACTTTTAATTTATATGTAAAATAATATTACTTGTCTTATTAATATAACTTGATGTTTTTAATAATAATTAAAACTAAACTTTATTTTTATAAATTTAATTTACAATAAAATGCATAAATTATAGTCAAAACTAATTTATAGCTTAGTTTTTGGCAAACAAATTAAATATTAATATTTAAAGTATTATTTTTAATTATTATAATACTTTTTAGTTTTTTATTATCAAAATAATACAAATAAAAATGTATATAATATCCGGTAAAAGAGCAACTTGATATTTAATCAACAAATAATTTATACATTAAAATATTAAATATATTAATACAATAAAATTTTCAATTTTATTTTTTATTGTTTATACCGTAAATTTTTACATACTAATTTATGCAATTATTAAATGGTGCAAAGCTTTATAAAAATCAATTTTATTTAAGACATAATTAAATTTATTTTAGAATAAGTAGAAAACTAATTTCTAAAATAACATATTATTTTAATATTCAAAAACAAACTGTTATTTATTATATAAAAAATAATTAAATTAATTAAATTAAAAAATTTGCTTAATCTAAAAAAATTTATTAAATAAAAAATTACATTAATTGCTAAAACAAAAACAATAATTATTACATAATAAGAAAAATTAATTATTAAATTTTAAGCTTATCTTGTATTAAAAGTACAAAAAATAATCAAATTTAGAAAATTTAAATGTACATGTACTTAAATAAAAAAAAATACGGTACAAATAAATTATATTTTTTGATCAAAAAAATCATTTAATTATAATTAAAATTTAAATTATATATATAATAAAAATACAACAAAAAAATATCTCTAATCAGTTGAATATCAATTTAGTGTTATTTTTTGCACTAAATTTTAATAATAAGTGCGAAAAAACTATTTAATAAAAAGCGAAAAAAATAAATATTTTATGATTGGCTTTGAAAATAGGCTAAAATTATAATCAAATATAATTAAATATCGATCCAGGCATTTTAATACACTAGCTATTTAGATAGAGATAAAATCTTAGAATTTAGTCATGTTTTGCAATTTAAAATTCTTAAGATTTGATTCAAAACAAAATAAACACAAGTTTTGTCTATTTATAAAAATTTCCGATAAATTTAAAGCAAAAAAAATTGGATTCTATTCTTAAAGAAGAAATTTCTAATAAATTATTTATACAATTTGTTGTATTGAGAAAAAATAGAAAAAATAGAAATAAAAAAATTGATTCCAATTGTTAAAAATTATCGGAGAGGTGCGAGGAATGAATTTTTAAGCTAGCTACAATCAAAGCCATATGATTAGATTGATTACGACTCGGTAGGGGATTTGTGACCACAAGTAATCATTTGGTTTTTCTTACAGATATTTACCACAAATCACAAACAAAGCCCAAAAACAGTAAATGATTATTGGAAT
The DNA here is from genome assembly GCA_034693685.1 of Belba bartosi. Lineage (NCBI taxonomy): Eukaryota > Metazoa > Arthropoda > Arachnida > Sarcoptiformes > Damaeidae > Belba > Belba bartosi. The sequence goes on along the minus strand of JAQFXP010003257.1, from coordinate 6,111 downwards.
CAGTTTTTGAATTATTCATTGCGAGTGAACTGAGTCTCATAGTCTATGTCTAACGCTTTCAAATCAATGACAATGTTTTCCATTTGTTTTATTGTATTCTATTTCCTGACTTCAAAAACTGCGATTTTTTTTATCAATAAATTTCAAACAAAATTCAAACATTTTTTAGAACTAATTATAATTTAGATAAATGGATGCCAGAGGGGAGGGAGGAGAGAGAGAGAGTAAGAGAAAGAGAGAGAGAAAGAGAGAGAGAGAGCAAGAGAGAGAGAAAGGGGAGAGAGAGCAAGAGAAAGAGAGCGAGAGAGAGAGAGCAAGAGAGTGAGAGGGGAGAGAGCAAGAGAGAGAGGGGGAGAGCGAGAGAGAGAGCGAGAGCGAGAGGGGAGAGAGCAAGAGAGAGAGAGGGGGAAGAGAGAGCGAGAGAGAGAGAGAGAGAGAGAGAGAAAGTGTTTTTGAGATAACACTTGAATTGATGTAAATAATTGAATTTTTATGCAATTAATTCAGAGATAATTTTCATAATTATATCATTTTTTGCAAAATATTTTAAACCCTAAAACCAAACATTAATTAATTAAAAGATTTTTAGTTAATAATTGAGTCAAATAATTAAAAAATATATTTAATTTTTTTATAAAAACAATGTAAAAGCTTTATTAAACCAAAATTTCAGCTTTTCTGCAATTTTATGCCCAAAACAAAAGAATAATTTATTAATAAATCTATTGTTAGAGTATTAAAGCTCTTATAATCTTAACTTGAATTTACAATTATCTCAAGTTTTTAAAAAATTAATTAACTTTTAATTAGGAAAAAAAATTTATAAAATAATAAATTTCTGGAAAAAATAAAAACAAATAAATAAAAAAATCCGTAAAAATAAAAACTACAAAAAAACTATTGAAAAAATACGCCAACTATTATAATCAACTAATTATATCAAATACTCTAATCTTACTGTTAATGAATAGCATATAAAAAGCGATCGAATTTTGATTTTTGTTGATTAGTAGATAATAAAAAAATTATTTAAATACAATTTGCAGACAAAAGAATGGATTAAAAATAATGTTGTATAGAAAAAGTGACGGGCTAATGAATAGAATATTTTTTTGAATAATTCCCTAGTACATTGATTTTGCATGATTCAATGCGCTAATTATATCTAAAGGCAAGCTTTTGACAGATAAAACTCCAATCTATACAATAATTAAGTTAAATGAAAAATATTTTTCTCCTATGAATACATAATATAATACAAGAGAAATGTTTTTCAAAAGTAGGCCAAAACCAAAAAAAAATTTAAAATATTAAAAAACAAAACCAAAATTAAAAAAACAATTACAATAAAAATAAAACATTATAACTAAACCAAAAATAAACAAAATATTAAAATAAATCAAAACAATATAACTTAAGGCATAAATAAAAAAAATTGAACTTTATTTCAGATCTAATACTAAAAATACATTTTTATAATAAAAATTTTAATTTAAAAATTTTTTTAATTTAGAAAAAAATTCAATAATAGCTTAAATATAACATTAGATAAAAATATAATAATAAAGATTAATCTTTAAAAAGATTTTTGACCTTTTTATTCAAGTTAAAAATGTATTTACGTGTAATGCGTGCGGTTTAGTAGAAGGTGCATTTTATCTTTATTTAAAATCCCCTGGGTCCTCTATTTCTACATTTGATATAATAATTATTTCGAATCATTAACCAGAATATGATATAAACCCTTAAGAATCTATTCTATCATTTATTTTAATAGCAATTTATTTATTTATTTATTAATATATTTTTTTCAATTAATTGTCAAAACTGTTGCAAAAATTCAATTTATTTTCAATTCTTATAATTTAAGTAAATCTCAAGAAATGATTGACAAATGAAATATTGATTAGAAATGAAGTTTAATCTAATTCTTAAAATAAAAATTTAAATAAAACATAAAATTACTCATTATATTAATGATGGAATCGCTTAATTTTCAAAGTGTAATAACAGAATAGTTAGTAATTATAATCGTGTATTACGTCTAATAATTTAAATGAATTATTTCTAATAACTTGTGCTTTGAATTAATGTGTGAATTCTCAGACCCAATGCGAGTGTACTGTATATGAGACACAAATTGTGATCTAATGCTATATTAATGCTAATATTATCACTTCTATTAAGCTTTAAATAGATTTGGTTTTGTTTTTCGTTTAAATGAATATAAATCGCAAAATCATTTTAACAAAAAACATTTTTGGATGGTAAATATTTAATCTTAATAATAGATTTGATAAAGTTTTATTTTTTTTAAATTAATTCAATTAATATAAAATTGTATCGCTGTAAAATATTTTAATTTTGAATAAATATTTGAATTAAATTTTTTTAACTAAAAATATTTCTCCATGTACAATACGGTAGTTAATTGTGTTTGTAAAAATTTAATGTTTTTAACCCAAATTTTTAATTAGCAAATGTTTATCATAATTAGCAATTAATTTAATAACTGTATCTAAAACTTATCCATTATTTCGGAAAAGTTTGTTCCGTATTGTGCGCTATAATGAATAGAAACACTTCGACTCCACTCTAACGACACAAATAATATTCTCAAAGTTGTCTAATGAGATCATTAATGACTACCGAAATACATAACACTATTGTATTCTCTATACACTAATCAGTATATTATTGTTTCGATAGCCGAGTCTCCAGTTTTCAGAAATAGATTTCCGAAAACTTGCGTTAATAAGAAAAACATTGAAATAAATTGATTTGATTTTAATATTTAAACATTTTGTGCAAAAATTCTAAACAAAAAATTGTTAGAAAACACTATTTGTTTACTAATAAAAAAATTTTGATGTCTTTATCGATCAAATGGTGTTTAGGATAAGAATAAGATTTTTATTTATTCATAAGTAGATACTTATAGTAATACGATTTCGATGTCATAAACAGAGATCTAATATATTATTCGATATAATTGTGGAAAACCATTCAATTGTACTGTAATTCAGATAATACACTGGAATATGATTTGTCGAATGCATTTATTATGCGTTTATTACTAAATCTTATTACTGGAGATCATATATAAGGAATGGAATAGACATCAATAGAAAAATGCTCTCGCTCTAATCTAATTAGAGGATATTGGTAACGAGTTAATATTTTATATAAATTATCAATCAAAAAATATAGCATTAATCAAATTTGCGGTATTTTCACAAAAAAATGAAATCCTCAGGGCAATTTTTTTCTAATAAATCAATAATGACTTATTGGCCAAATCTAATTGAATATAATTTTTTATTAGATATAGCTCCTAATGGAGCCATATGTCAGAAGATCTAACCTTGCTTATTTTCTAAAAAATTAATTTAATTTTTAAAAAATAATCGCATTAAACATCTTTTATGTTTTGGTTTAATTTAATTAAAAATATATATATATTTGTGATTTTCTTTTGGAAATATTGATAAAAAGTTTTTTATAAAAAAAATTAAATACTCTTAAAAACAATTTGAAAAACGAAAACAAATTAATTAATGAATTGTTTTCAGTGCAAAGATTTATAGTTTGGATAAACTTTTCGAAGTAATTAAAAAACAAAACTTGAAATACACTTCAACTGTAATATTGTTAAGGATTTGTGTTTAAAGACTAAGATTCAGTGATCGCAACAAATTGTTTCCATTGATTGCTATTTGATTGGTCTGAGAAGTGAAGCACAAGTAGGGAAAAGAAGTGTAAGGGAAAGGCCAGGAACTACAGTAGACAATACATAGCAAAACACACACATAAAGAGAATTTGAACGCAAACAGAGGCCCAGAATAATGGCATTAAGGTTTTGGTCCCAAATCTCTCTATAGAACTGCCAATTAAAAGCAAAACTAATCAGACAAATGCTATAATGCATTGCAATGCTATTATTATTGCTTACACTAACTGCTCACTAGTTGTCTGTAGTACTACTTGACTATACCATCCATTCTATCTATACTACATATACTGTATAACATATATAACGTATATATACTGTACTATAATATATGATAGCATTTTCGAGTTGAGTTGATATGGTATGCATTCCTAGCTATTGACATGTTTTCAACGTTTCAGATGTATTGCGAAAAAATTGTCTCAATTTCGGAATATATTCCACATTCCTCTCATCACTTCATTTATTTTCTATTTAGTCTTCGCTTAATATTCTTGAAACTAACTCTCGATTTCATTCGGAATAATCATTTCATTTCGATCTCTAATTCAAATCTGAAATATCAGACATATTTTCACTCTGGGATCGCCAGCAATGAGATCAGCAAGGGAATTCTATCAAAAATAACAGAATAGCAATAAAATCTTGTTAATTTTAATTTACATAAAATATTATTTTGCTATTTAATATGCAAATTTCATCTTAATATATAATTTTAGTTATGTTAAGTATTTTATTTAAATATTTCTGAATCAAAAAGTTTTAAATCAATCAAAAGAATTAAAAAAGTTTCAAGGCTATAATTTTTGAAAGATGCTCTAATTATAATTTGACAACAAATGTCCATGTTAATAATTGATATAAAAATGTTTGTCAAACACTATTTACATTAGACAGAGGTTTGCATTGAGACCGCATTTAGTAATTAAACTTTTATATAAATATAAATAAATACTACTTGATAAAATTAATTACGTAAGTGTTGTTTTGCTGCAATCTAATTAATTAACTTTTAAGCTTGCATCAATGTTGATTGAAGTTTTTATTTATTTTTCAATTCTAATAAATTGTTATTTTATTTTATATTATATTATATTTCATAATTTTTATGACAATTTTAATAATAAATATTTTAATTAAAAATATTTTAACATTTTTAGATTTAAAATAATAATAAATATATTTTAATAAAAACGTTGAATAATTCAAATATTAATATATTTATATATTATTTATACATAAGTTTAGTGCCAATCAAATCACATTATGTAATATAATAATATAAAAAATAAATATTATTATTTGAATATATATTTTTGCCAAACATTTGCATAAAAAACCAATTTATAGATAATATAAAACTGTGAATCTCATTAAATAAGCTGATAATGAAAATAAGAGTAACAAGCAAAAAACAACACAGAGCAGCAATTTGCAAATACAATAACAGAAAAAAACTGTAACTGAATTCTTGATAAATCACTACTATTTTGGCAAACAATAAATTGAGTGAAACATTGCTATAGAATAATGGGTTTATGTTTTTGAATAAGAAGAATGAGATTTCGACTCTAACTTTGAGTTAATACAATGTGAGTGAGGAGAGAGAGAGGGAGAGAGAGAGCAAGAGAGAGAGAGAGAGAGAGAGAGAGAGCAGCAGGAGGGAGAGTGAGTGAGAGAGAAAGAGAGAGCAGGAGAAAGGGAGGGGGAGGAAGAGATAGATAGAGAAAGAGAGAGCAAGAGAGAGAGAGAGAGAGAGAGAGAGCAGGAGAGAGAGAGAGCAGGAGAGAGAGAGAGCAGGAGAGAGAGAGAGCAGGAGTGAGAGAGAGAGGGAGGAGGGAGGGAGAGAGAGAAGATTAATTTGAATATATGAATCATTATATATATTCTTTTTTGAAGCTTATATTATATTTTATTTTTGTCGATCAAATTCTTTTCTCGTTTTTATTTGGCTATAAAAATAATATTTAAATATTCAACCGATAAAGTGATTTAAACTCTTTTCTTCATTACTACTATTACTGGTTTTGTTGAGAATTTTAGTGCATTTTTGGTTTGGGTTTTCATATTCTATGAGAAAGTCTTTACTGAATATAATTTTATTCATAATTTGTTTTTTAACGATAAAAATGATTTATATTTTTATTTGATAAGAGAGGGAAAGTAGAAGAGAGAGAGGAGAGAGAGTGAGAGTGAGAGAGAGTGAGTGAGTGAGAAAGAGTGAGAGAGAGTGAGTGAGTGAGAGAGAGAGAGTGAGAGAGAGAGGAGAGAGAGAGTGAGAGAGTGAGTGAGTGAGAGAGCGACAGAGAGAGTGAGAGATAGAGTAAGAGAGAGAGAGTGAAAGAGAGAGAGAGTAAAAGAGAGAGAGAGAGAGAGTAAG
>JAQFXP010003256.1:0-12945 GCA_034693685.1 Belba bartosi | reverse complement strand
GATAAATCCAAATTTTCAAAATCAGGGGGATTTTTGCCTGATCCCCCCCTCCTTCTCGATCCCTGATTAAGAATAAGAATATTTTTAAAAATAAACATTTTTACAAATTTTTAAAAATAATCATTAATTATTTTAAAACAAATAGATTGCAAAATAATTAGTGAATTTAAAATATAATTATACGCTAGAAAATATAATAAGACAAATTTGTTTAGGATTCCCCTCACATACACTCAATAGAATATAATCCAAAACACGTTTAACAGAATAAAACATTTGGAGTAGTAATCAAAAGTAAATGGATAGTGCCTAGGGTGTTTGATGGATTATTTATTCCAAGGCAATTTTGGGGTTTGTGTAATAACTTGGAAATTCGACAATCTTATATTAAAGAACACACGAAATATCATCATAAAAATATTTAAAATATTTTGGCTTAAATTCATAATCAATTCAAAGCACGAATTTTGAAACAAATAAATGATTTATATTTCTAATGCTGTATATAAATAGCAGAAAAACTATTGCTAATAGAGTCTAAAATATTCAATATACTGTAGATAATGGTTTTCAATGTCTTTTACGTGAAGACAAGGTCTTCTTCGCGAGACAACAGATCTCACAAAAGTGTAAAAACATTTTTTCGTAAACATAAAAGACATCCACTATATATGAGACTCGTTTTGAATATTTAAGACATTTGTTGTTTGAAAATATGTTTAAATTTATCAGATTATCAATATTTTTATTATTATTTGCGTTATGTTTGTGTCAAAGTAAGTTTGGAAAATTAAATTTATTTTCAAATAACTTTATTCAAAGTCTTTTATTTTATTTTATTAATAATTTAAATTTTAAAAAATAGTATTAGAAAAATGAAACTGGTGAAATCTAATCAATTTTACATATTTTGAAAATAAATAACAATTTAAAGTTTAAAATGTGATGCATATTGTATTCTAAATAGTTTTACATAATATTAAAAATTATTTTATTTTAAAAATTAAAATGATAAAATCAAAATAAATAGAATTAAAAAAATAATATTTCTCTATTTTAAAAATATAAAATCTTTAAAATTTTAGTATTAAGATATTTATTAAAACACTTTATCAAAGTTTTTACATTGTTTATATTTAAGTAAAAATAATTTATGCAAAATTAAAAAGCTATTTTTGACAACCATAAAATATGCATATTAAATTATTTATAAATGCAATTTATATCTTGTTTTTACCATTGCTTAAATATTTATTACATTAAATCTAAACCAATTTATATCATAAAACAATTTTCAAAAAACTTTCCTGCTTTTCTAACAAAAGATCTTTGCAAAAGCAATTAATCTTGTTCATTCACCTAGCAAATTATTCAAAAACAATCAAATATTAATTACAATACCTTAATCATGTATTAAAAGAGAAAAAAGTGCCGCTATTGAAGCTAATAGATGGTCGGAAAATGCCACAAATAGGCCTGGGTACTTTAACTATAACCAATGAGACAATAATTAAGAATGTGGTGGAAGAGGGTCTGAAAATCGGGTACAGACACATCGATACGGCCTACTTCTACATGAATGAGCACTTCATTGGAGAGAAGTTAAGCGAAATTTTCAATAGAAAAGGCAAACATAGACTTCAAAGGAAAGACATATTCATTACATCAAAACTCTGGAGCACTTATCACAGCCGTCGGAAAGTACGGGAAGGGCTCAGACTAGCACTCGATAAACTGAAAACAACTTATTTGGATATGTTTTTAATACATTTCCCAATTGGGTTGGAAGAGGGCAAAGAAGACCTACCGCTCTATCGGAACGGTTTGAGTCGAGACTCGAATATATCAGTTGTCGAGACCTGGAAGGGAATGGAAGACGGCTATCGACAGGGACTGGCCAGGAGTATAGGTGTTTCAAATTTTAATATAGAACAACTGGCCCGTATTTTAAAACAATGTCAGATCAAACCTGTCGTCAATCAGGTATTCGAAAAAATAATAACAAAATTATGCAAAAAATAAATAATTATTTTAAAAATTTAGAAATTCTTATAATACAGTATTATTCATATTATACAGTATTAATAATAATAATAATACTGTAATACAGTATTATTCAGTATTATTAAAATTAATTTAAATTAAAATTTTTTGTTTAGATTGAAGTTAATCCGTATTTAACTGAAAACCGTTTAGTAAAGTACTGCCAATTGAATGGAATACAAGTCGCGGCTTATAGTCCGCTATCAAAAGCCAATCAAACCCTTCTGAATGATCCGGTGCTGAAACGGATCGGCCGTAAGCACAAGAAAACCGTAGCGCAAGTCATATTCCGGTGGCTCATACAGAGGGGCATAGAAGTAGTTCCGGGCACTACCAAAAAGTCGCGTCTAATCGAAAACTTCCAAATATTCGACTTTAAACTCAATAGAGAAGAAATGCGAAGTATTTTCAAATTGAATCGAAATTATCGAAAAACAGATTTACTTTTTGCGAAATATAATTCCGAATATCCCTACGAGAAGATGAATGACTTGTTTAAAGAGAAACTATGCGAAGCATAAACTCTTCAAGTCTTATAAGTTTATAATTTATTTTTTTTAAATTCTAAACATATTTATAACTAAATAATCAAATCATTAAAAAAAAGTTTCTGTACTTTCAAACAAAGAGATAATTCCAAAAAATTATTTTTATTAAATTTTTCTTATTTTTCTCAATAATTAATTATTTTTGATATTAAGTGATATTCATTTGATTTGTAAATACCAGTAAATTGTTGTGTTTTGAAATAAATATAAATAAAAATACAAAAATCTTTTTAATTAAATTATTTTCAGATATTATTTTAATATTTTTTAATTTTATTATAATTCAAATATTAAGTATATTTTTTTATTGAAGTTAATAAAAAATTTTAGCTTTTGTTCAAAACATTACATTTTTCCGATAATTATTTCAATACATAATAAAATATTTTATTGAAAAATAGAAATCAATTTGATTTCATTACAAGAATTATATTAAATTAGATTTATTTGAAAATAAAATTATATTAATTTATATGAAATTTGATTTCAGAAAAAACTTTGATTTATATATTTTTACAAATAAATAATTTTATAATTATATTAATTAATTAATTAAATTATAATTTAAAGATATAATAATAGCTATACATTAAATCAAAACAAAAAAATGTGTCAATTCTTCTGACAATTAATAGAATAATTAATTAAATTAAAACAAAAATTAAATTTCAAAAAATATTTGATTTAAAACAATTTGATTCACTGGTTCTGAAATATAAAAATAAAACAAAATTTTTTTGTTTAAGCTTTCAATTAATCCAAAGAAAATAATTTGATTTAAAAATAGGAATTTCATTCAAAAATCAATTAAAAGGCAATAAATTGATTAAGTTATCGAAAATAATTAAAAATAGCAAACATTCAAATAAAATTATAAACTAGTGATTCATATATAAAATCTAATTCAAAATTTGATTCAATTGTTTTAAAACATGCAATTTATTAGAGACTATAATCGAATATCAAATGAAAATTATGTAAAAATTGATTGAAAAACATGTGAGAAATCATTGAAAAAACTAATTATTGCTTAAAAAAGCCAAAACTTTAGAGAAAAAAATTATTTAGTATTTGTAGTACAAGTAATAATTGATTAGCACTTTATTTTGATTGATGTTGAGTGAGATAGTTGGCCGGCACATACCCGCTGTTGCCCTCCCGGTCGGTGGCGAACCACCACTCGGTATTGCCGGTCAGATCGCACTTATGCTTAACGGCCACCGCTTGACCGAACTCTACACTCAATTGGTTTTTATCCATTGCTTTGAAAGAATAGGCCGCGAAATACAGCTCACCTTCAGTGCTCTGTTGGCTCGAGAGTTGCCGTTTGATTGACGATTGGATTCGAGTTGGACTCACTTCAGATATTTCTTCGTATCGATGATTAGTAACTATAAAAAATTTTAATTAAATCCAAATTTAATCCAATTTGAAGGCAAATATAAAATTGTTCCAAAAATTATTCAAACTTTTCGTCCATTAATGCTATAAAAAATTTAATCAATTATTAAAATAATGCCAAACCTGTCGATGAATATGAAGAGCCTTGAGCTACGGGTGCGTACGGATCGAATTCATCCAAATTATAGTACTGTTGGCTATCATTCTGTTTGTCTTCACATACGCTCTCTTCGAACGACAACAGATTGTTCGAAGAGATGTCGAGTTTGCTATAACGGGGCGGAGAGTCGTTCACCTCTTCATATCGATGCTGTTCGACATCATTGCGCAATTGGACGGGAGGTTCGGGCGCCGGATATAGTTTGTATTGGTGTTGAACTACAGGCGTTGAGTGAGTTGGGGTTGGATTAGAGTTTGACTTTGAATTAGGATTTGTATTCGCGTATGAGTTTGTGCTTTGGTTTTGGTTTTGCTTCGAATAATAGGACTCTTTCTGAAAGAGAAGTTTAAAATTAATATAAATTTTAAATATTTTTCTTAAAATTTCTAATTTTCTAAAAAAATAAATACTTTTTCTAAAGAAATCAATACTTTTTCACATATTTGAGGCATAGTTTCACTATTTGGAGGAACGACCCAAGACTGGTCAAGACATGGAATGAGTATTTTTGCCAAAACAAACCCCTGAGCACTGCCAGTATCGACAAACCAACGGTGTTTGGAACCGGACGGGTCGTGTTGTTTGATAACACCGACTAAATCGCCTTTATTTAGGTATATCTCCAATAGATCGCACGGTTCGTACGGATGGATTGATTCATACAACTGGTGCGGTTGGTATCGGGACTTGAGGTACACCCGTTGTGACTCTGACTGACGCACCTGTAGTACAGTTTAAAAAATATATTATAATTTGAAAAATTAAAATCTCCATCAATTGATTAAAATATTTAAAAACAATAAATTTTGAAATCAATCGTAAATTAACTAATTTAATGCAAAAAATAATTACATTTTTGTTCATATTATGATTGACACCAATGGTTGTGTTGACGACCGAAATGTTTAAGTTATTTAATTGTAGACTACGTCGGGAATGACGGCAAGAATGTCTGTTACGACTAATGTCTGTCTGCGATGAATGCATTGCCGATGCGTTTGCGTTTGGAAACACATGCGTCGGCAGTATTGAGATCTCGTCCAATAGTTGTTCAGTAATTAAGTTATGCTTTATTTGGAATGTTTCGGTGATGTCGGCCGCAGAGCCGGCCCTAAACCCAATCACTAGCGGCAGCTCCAGAAGTGACAAATAGTGTTTCGCTATTCGACCGATCAGTTGCTTTCGGGCCAATAGAAACGCTTGAATACAGTCCTCAAGTATTTGCATCGATAGTTCACACAATTTTGGCAACTCTTCGAGCAATTGAGTGTTAAGGGCTTCGTAAACATTTTTGGCCATTTGGTGCTGTTCAGGCAAACCCTTCTGTCGAGAGAGTGTAGTGTCTTTACTGTACTCTAACTTCTTGGCCACTAACTCCATATCCGTTAACTTATCAAACCTTTTGTTTATTAATTTAATTGGACCTAAATTTCAATCAAACCATTCAAACCATTCAGTTATAAACAAATTCCAATTTAATGATAAATTTTTATTAATTTAATTACCGGAAAATTTTGCCAATAATTTATCCAATACTGGTGTCACGTCCCGATCAACGGCTAAATTAAATTCATTCCAATACTGAGTGACAATAATTCGATGAGTTGTCCTCAACTGTTCCACTTCTTGCTGTTTATTCTTCTTGTCATAAAACTCGGCAATAGTTTCCACTACTGCCAGGCCTTGGTTTGAGAAATCCTGCGCCGACTTCATAAACAGTTGTTTGTCTTTAACGAAGATTTTAATCGTTTTCTCAACGGTTCGAAACTTCTGAACCTCTTTATTGAAGACATCGTCCTATAAGTCAAACAAAACAAATGTAACCAAACTATTCGAAAGTAAACAAACGAAGAGTTTTGTCGCAAACCTTTGTCGTCGAACTGAAGCCGAAGGTCGAAGTGATCCTATGGCCCAAACGCGAAGACTTCTTCATAACTGAATGCAAATTCAGTTTCGAGAGTCGGGCCGAGAGCTTGTGTGACGACTCGCCCCGATATTTGAGCACCAGGTCCTGTCGGCGCTTAAACTCATTGATATGAGTGGCCATATCCGTAATCTTATCAATGGTCAAAATCAAGTCGGGTTTGTCTTCGTGTCCGTCTTCAGTGCATTTGTGCAATTCGTTCAAAAGAAGCGGATATTTGAGTATTCGTTGGACGGGTTTTATGAGCACTGATGGCACGTCAAAGCAATTCGTCTGTTCCCGCATTATGTCCAGTCCTTTCTGTAGGAATTGCTTCGCTTCCGGTTGGCCTTTGGATCAAATATCAATAATTATTTAATCAAAAATCAATATTCAATATAAAATTAATTAAAAAGTACAAAATAAATTAATTCAATTCAAATAAATAAATAAATCAAAAACGTAAGCAAACCGTCATATCTGAGCCAAAGAGGTTGTATTTCGTCGTGATTTTTACAGTAGAGACTGTAAGCGCTTCTCATTTGGTCTTCAATTTGTAGAAAACATTTGCCGACCCTTTGGTTCTCGTAGTTCTTCATTAAAGTCGACTCTTCCAGCAGTTGCACCAAACGAGTCGACACTTCAATGATTTCCTCTAAATTACCGAAAAGTCGTTCCAAATCAATGCCCGCATTCCGGGCCACTTCTGGTTTCTTTAGGAATATGTTGGCGCAAACGATTAGGTTTTGTTTGTAATCCCTTTCCGTTTGCAATAACTCCATTATAACACAACTTCTTTGTTCTCTAACCTATTATTCGAAATCAATTTAAATTGCAGTCAATTATAAAATATAGTTTATATTCGCATCACATCTCAAAAACTATAAAAAATTATTTAAATAAACCCCTATTTGAAACATGTCCAATTTAAAGAATAAATTCATAAAAACACTTTTAGTTAAACTTTTAATTAAAAAAAAGTCCAAAACAACTAAATTTTAAAAAAAATACATAACAAATAGAAATAAAATCCAAACCTTTTTCTTCCGTTCATCTAAACGACGACTCTCTTCGGCCGATTTGGGCGTCGGTGTCGATGTAGTCACACCGGAAGCCGTATCCGATTTGGCAGAACTCGAACTCGAATTCGATGTAACACTCGATCGAATGGATTCCTCTCTATTAAAGTTAAGACTATCGATGCTATCATTGCTTCGTCGCAAGCCTTTGCTGGACTTGTGTTTGGGAACGGGCGGTGGGGGTCGTTGTGGCGAAACTTGTTGTACTTGTTTTGCCGACTCAGCTATTTTCGGTACTGCCGGTGCGGGTCTGCGAGGAATTTTGGGCGAAATTCTTAATTCATTGACTGAATTATCATTTGTTCTAAGATTTTGATTATTATTGTTATCGTTAGCACTAATTATTGGATCAAATTCTTGTATAATCACTGGTTTTGTGTTTGCATAAGCGGCCACTGGTGTCTGGTCTTCATCTAAACTCAATTTATTAAAATTGAATACAATTTCTTCGTTCGAAATAATCGGTTCGTTTGGCGTTTCATCGATTGTCGAAACACTTCGATTCGACATAATATCATCGATTAGTTCACAATAATTGTGTGGAACCAGTCCTACACTTCCGGTGTCGTCCATCACTTCCAACCAATTGTTGTCAATCTTTCGAATGAATGTTAAAGTATCTCCTTTTCGAACCTAAACAACAAAATTCAATCAATTAATTGCAAAAATATATATATATTTAAATTGAATTTACTTTCAAATCTCCGTCGACTTCGCCGTCAAAGTCATACAAAACTCGTCCGAAAGTATCGGTCGGAAACTCTTCAGAAATACTAATATTTTGATTGTCGTCAGCCATAGCACTATTACTCGAATCGCAATCGACTATAATCTCAATAAAACTCTTCGGAAATATTCCAACCTTTCCGTCGAACTCTCCTTCAATCCACTCGTAGTCGATGTGTCGAATCAAGTGAACGATTTCGTTCTCTCGAAGACTCAATTCATTCGGGAATTCCGCTTTGAATGGGAACAGTGTTCGGCCATATGACTCAACTTCGCCTATCAGTGCATTGGAATAGCCCAAAGAGGACGGCTGAGCCGCTCCGGCCCCGGGATAAGAGTTTATCACATTTTCATAAGAAGGCGGACTATCAGTACCGCAATTCATTTCCTCTGAATTATCGATAAAAGTGTTGCCATTCGTATGGTTTGGAACCAATTCTTCGCAATTCATAACTGTTTGTTCTGAACAGAAATCTGAAGATTAATATAAATTGAACTCAAAGTCAAACAATTTGCAACTTAAGAAACAAAACCCAAAATCTGTTTGCATTAAACAGAGACGAGTTGAAAGTTTGTCTCAATTTGTATAATAAAGTATTGTTTTGTTTATTTAATCTAAATTTTTCGAAATCAAACCCTCGCTTATTATTGGTGCTATTGATTATTTGCAAAATAGATATCTAATTAGTTTTATTCAATCATTTAAGTCAAATATGAAGTGTTAAGGAAAACAATACAAAAACCAGACATTCAATGACTTTTGCAACATATTTGAACAGACGTTCAATAAAAAAAATAATTACACAATAATTGAACGTTTCGTTACATTCATTGATTTATCACTAAAACCTAAAGTCATTTTAATTTTCATACAATAATCAAAACTTAATCACAAATTGTGGTCAGTTTACAGATAACACTCGTCCGTCCACTTCTATTGACACTAACTTATCTAGTTTAAATTAGAATTACAATTACGAGACTATTGTAGTTAAGGCACATGAATGACAAGTAAGTAAGTTATAATTAGAATGAATGTAAAGTCCAAAACGGCAATAAAGTTTAAAATTACAACTATGTATTGTTTATACATGTCATTAAATACAAAATTTGAAACTTATAAAGGAACATTCTAATTTGTCATTCTACCATCCAAAACATTTTAAAATACCAAGTATCTATTACTTCAAACTTAATATTCAAATAAATTTTACCGTATTCTCCCACAATATAATATATACACTTAGAAAACAATTACTAAATCTTTTATTTGAACATTTAAGTATAAAAACACCATTTATTTAATACGTACAAGTACGTAAGTGTTTATGGTAATATAATAAGATGACGTAAAACTTTAAAAAATTAATATTCTGGAATGCTAGATGTTTGGATTTGCAAAAACTAGTAAATTCTAATTATATCTCGCTTTAGAAATACATGAAATAAATATTTAAGCCATAATTAAAAAAAACAGTTTACTTCATCTTGTATGATTAAATGTATTTTAATTTGTAAAACTATAGTTAATTATTTAATTATAAAAATATAATTAATAAATATTAATATGCGACAATTTTAAAATGGCTAAGATGACAGAGATGAGAGGGAGAGCAAGATGCTAGAATGGCTAATTAAGATAGCCTCTTGTAAATAACATAAATCGGACGCAACATTCAACACAATTATCACTTATTCCTGTGCCTCAACTCTTACTTGTTAGACTTAATTTAAATTATAGTTAAGTTAATACCGAGTCAAAATTACTAATAAGTGCTATTTGTAAAATTGCACACAATTTCAAGTTGTGATTAATATTTAAAAATGAATCAAACAATGAATAAAAAGTTCTAAACAACACATATTGCATAACTCAATACTTAGATAATAAATTAATGATATAATCGGTATTCAATTGAGGAAAAAATGTTGAAAAAAAAATTATAAACATTTCATTAAATTTCATATTGCAAATGCCAGTCAATTAAATGGAATTTAAAGTAAAAATTCATTGAAAAATAAGTAAAAAAACCCAAAAATCAATTAAAAACAAACCATTGATCGGTTGATAGTCTTCTAAAACTGTGACAAAATTTTTTGGAAAAATGCCTTTTCTTAGGCCATCGATAGACTCGCCTTTAAAATACATTTTATCGAAATTGTCGGTAATTTTCAGAATTTCATCTTTGATTAAATCAATTTCATTGTCTAACTGAGCCTTCATTTCAACGACAACTTTCGCAAACTTCAAATCAGATGTTTGTTCACTCGGTTTCGACTTATTGGGCAATAAATTACTGTCCAATTGCCAGACGTGAGTCAATGGGAAAATACCCATCACTTGAGGGTTATTATACTGACACCCATTCCACCAGTTCTCGTCTACCGGTCCAAAGCCTACGCATAAAAACAGTTTTAATTTAATTCAATTAACTATTTAATAAACATTTAGTCAAAATCATAAAAAATCAAAAGTCATAATGAATTGTAATATCGAAAACACGAATAAAAGTCTAAATTTTGTTTTCAATTTATTAAGACATTAATTGCTGTAATTTATAGCTAAACTATTATTTGATACAAATATAACAAATATTTGCTAGATAACTATTACTCGACTCTATTTAATAATACGTTTCGTTTTGTTTTATTACAACTAATTGTAAATCAATTAATGAATTCATAATTTTTTTTCTAAAACATTAAAATCTTATCTAAAAAGTTATTTCGAAGCAAAACAAATAAATATTTTAAAGTTTAAAAACAATTACTAATTATTCAAAAATATGTTAATTTCCAAAAATACCCGAAAATATGACTAAAATTGGGTAACAATTAACTGGTTCTCAAAAAGAGGTCTTAAATAGTATTTATATATCAATTACTCTTTTTTAAACACAAAAGTTCATTAATATTCACATCAATTGTTTGAATAATTTTCAATTGTAGTACAAAAGCAGAAATAGACCAAAAACTCAATTGAATTCATAATAACAGTAATAATATAAGTAATAAATAGAGAGATAGAGAGAGATATGGATTGTATTTTGGAAATGATCTTCAAATTTGAGGTCAGACTAGAAATTGCGATCAAATTGAAGACAAAAACCTTAAAAATCATAAACCATTGGAAAGAGTACAGAAATTCCTACAAAAATTGTTATCTGTTTTATGTCTTACCCTTAAATCCCACATATATTGCAAGTCTTCCTCATTCAGGCAAACAGTTTATAAACAACTAATCATTTGATAGGTTTCCAGAAAAACCAAAAAATAACTTTTTTTTTGTATATATTTTTGTAAAATCTATTCATTTCATAGAATAGATGTAAAAAGTGTTTCAAAAACTTTTGAAATGTTTGATAACAATTGAAATATTGGGACAAAAAATAACTAAATAATTGACAACAAAAAAAATTCAATTAAAAACAAAAAAAAACAAAATTAAATAAATAAATAACAAAATAAAAATCAAACGAAAAAAAAACAAATAAAAACTCAAAACTGAAAAAGTGGTTAATTAAGTGAAAAACAATCAAAAGAATGGGTGAAATAATGGTCACAAACCTATAATAATGTCTCCTTTTTTGAACCGTAAGTCTCCATCAATACAGTCGACAATGAAGTCAGTATTGGCCGCAAACAGCCTGTCCTCCTCAGCCCAGTGGTCAGCCTCGAGCAGCACTTGTCGGCAGTTATTGACCGGAATTTTGCCGCTCCGGCCGTTGCAGTGACCGTAAAACCAATACTTATCTAATTTCGACTCAATTTGTATCAAATCATTGGCACAAGAGTTGAGTTCATCGGCGAAATCAGTCCGAAAATCGCTGACCACTCGAACCAAATACGGCTTTGACTCACAGTTTGCACTCATTTTAGTTTCAATTGTTTCCTTAATTTCGATTTAAATTCATTTGGATTTAAAAATCCGTTTTTTAATTAGACTTTAAATTGCATTGAATTTGAAATCGTTTTTGCGTTTAAACACATTTTTCACTTCATTTCAAATGTTTGTTCAAAAACTGACGACTCGTTTGACGATTGAGTCGAACCTAAAACCACTCGAAAGCGTAAAATCCATTAAAGCGTTTGGATTTTGATTTGTTTTTTTGCTTTGAATACGAGTTGTTATTACAGTTTGCAATCCCTTTACGCGTTTTTAGACACAAATAACAACTGTTTTTCAGTCAGAGCTCTCATAATAACTGCTTTTTCTTCTCTGGTATTCGCTTTGCTTTGGCTGTACTTTGGCTTTGCTTTGCCATTGCATTGCATTGCGATTCTCAATCAAACTGTAAATATTGCTAAATATTCGTTACGTTTCACTTTCGTATCATTTATTTTACTAGAGTTGGAAAGTTTTATTTTTATAAAATAATTTTTACAAGTGTAAATTTTTTTCCTTTTTTTTAGAAAACAATTTTGTAAAAATTTTAATAAAATTGATTTTTTAAATTTTAATTTAAAATGTTTAAATATTTCAATTTAATTGTTATAAATTTATAAATTATTTTTAACTAGCTAAAACTGTTAAATTAACAACCTTAGACATATCTACAAGTGCTGCCATGACTACCAGTGCTCGTAGACAGACATCACTCGACCACAAGCAACGTAATGCTAACATCAATGTAATGACGACTTTAGTATAATGTTTGCGCACTTGGCCTATTGCTCCCTGACCTGAACCCTGACCTAAAAGAGTAAAAACCTGTTTTATTGAGAGAAATGTTATTTTGTTTAAACTTTTGTTAAATTTCTAATTAATTATTTATTTATTCTTTAATTTCAATGCTCTTCGCCTTCAAAGTTCTCATTTAGTTTAAAATCAAATAAAATTGAAATTATTTTTTAATTTAATCCATATTTTAGTAAAAATTAGAACAATATTCTGATTAAAAGGCATAAGCCTTTTATCTCAACTTTTTAACTATAAAATCAAAAATTAATTTAAATTATTTTTTTGTTGCCATTAATCCAAATAAAGTACTAATGAAAGGCTTTAATCAATTACCGAGTTAGGGCACCTTTTATAACATGGTGCTCTTCGCGAACAGTAGTGATTTTGTCAAAAACAATGGTTGC
>JAQFXP010003255.1:0-12945 GCA_034693685.1 Belba bartosi | reverse complement strand
GAACACGTGTTTTCATTACATGCTTTTAGCTGGTAAAGACATCTACAGATTAACTTTGAAACTAATTATTCAAAATAATGGTTTTTTGTTATGGACTTCTAAAAATGCAATAGTAATAATGTCGAAAATGATAATGTCGAAAATTACAATGTTGAAAATTACAATGTCAAAAATGATAATGTCGAAAATGAAATGTCAAATATGATAATGTCTAATATGATAATGTCGAATATTACAATGTCAAATATGATAATGTCGAATATGATAATGTCGAATATTACAATGTCGAATATTACAATGTCGAATATTACAATGTCAAAAATAATAATGTCGAAAATGAAATGTCGAATATGATAATGTCTAATATGATAGTGTCGAATATTACAATGTCAAATATAATAATGTCGAATATGATAATGTCAAATATTACAATGTCAAATATTACAATGTCGAATATTACATTGTTAAATATGACAATGGCAAATATAACACTGTCAAATATCAATTGTCATTTTGGACATTATCATCTTCGACATAGTCATTTTCGACATTATCATTTTCAACATTATCATTTTCTACATTATAATTTTTAACATTATCATTTTCGACATTATCATTTTTAACATTATCATTTTCGACATTATCATTTTTAACATTATCATTTTCTACATTATCATTTTTAATATTATCATTTTCGACATTATCATTTTTAACATTATCATTTTCTACATTATTATTTTTAACATATCATTTTCGACATTATCATTTTTAACATTATTATTTTCGGTATTATCATTTTCTACATTATCATTTTTAACAATATTATTTTCTACATTATTATTTTTAACATTATCATTTTCAACATTATTATTTTTAACATTATCATTTTCGACATTATTATTTTCGGCATTATCATTTTTAACATTATTATTTTCGGCATTATCATTTTCGACATTATCATTTGCAACAGTCAATTTCAACATTAGCACATTGTTTTTTATATTTAACTTTTTCATTAATTTTTGTTTTTGTGTGTCCAGATTTTTGAAAAATTCTTCAAATCGACTATTTTTTCTCAGTACAGCTCAAAATTTTAAATGCTCTTTTTGGCAATTTTTTTTAAATTAACATGGTTTTAAAGAATTTGAAAACTAGAAAATGGTTAGGAAAAAAACATAATTAAATACCAAGATTGAGAAGATCTGCCGATCCAGGAGAAAGGGGTATCAGGGAATAGAATTTTTCCAAACGATAAAAAAAACCTATATATTTATGATATAATTTTATGCAATTTAACTGAATTTAAACTGGATTTAGATCAAATTTAGGGAAAATTTCCAAATTTTGGTTAAAAAACCCAAATAAATTGCCTGGCGTCTTTGGCCACCGGCAAAAAGTCGTGGGCTATCTTTTTGTGGACTAAATGCTAGGGGAGTGATAAATCCATAATTTTAAATTCAGGGGGATTTTCACAATTCCGGTTAAATACGTATTTTTGTTTTTAGAATTATAACTTGTAACAATTTTGACCAGTACTACAATCTTAAAAATTTAATTATTTTTTACTTACAGTCACAACTTAACGAAAGTATATTACAAAATCAAAATCAGGCAATTTATATTTTCGGCAAAGTGATCGACACTGTTTCTAATTTTAAACTGATGTCATTTTTTTAAACATAATTTTCATTTTTAATCAATGATTTAATTACAAAGCATTACGAATATTAAAATTTAAACTAAGTTAGGTTAGGTATTGATTGCAAAATATCAAACATTGATCTATATAAAATCTAATGATTTTCAACAAGTATAATTTGTATAAATTAATGATTAATTTTATTAATATTGTTATTATGAATTTGGAATTTTAGAACAAATATTAATGTTTTAAACATTATTTTATTTTTTAACCTTCAAGTAAATTTATTGAATATATTAAATAATTAAAACTTATGATTATTTGTTTTATTTATTACTTTTATCATTAGTTTTATTTATATAAAAACAAAATAAATATAAGAAATAAAAATCAAGTTAAGAAAGTGACATCAGTTTCAAATTAAAAAAGTGTCTATCACTTCGCTGACAATATAAATCGCCTGATTTTGGTTTTGTACCGAACTTTCGTTGAGTTGTAACTGTATATAAGTTAAATATTCTTGGTTGTTTTTAAACAAATTTTATCATTTTAATTTTAAATTATTAATGTTAATAAAATTTGAATATTATTTACTAGAAAAATTTTGAAAATAAAAACAAATTTTCTATTTAAAAATTTTAATTAGTATAAACCGACATTAAAATTGTTGTTTTTATTTTTAAATAATATCAAAGTTTTCAAAATTATAACTAAAATTAAAATCTTAAAATTATTTATAAAAATTGTTTGCTTAAAAACAACTAAAAATGTTTTGTAATAAATAATTTTTAATTTTCAAATTCTTTATAATCATACTAATATTTTCGGAATAGATTTTAATCTGGTAAAAAACAACATAATAAAATATTTTTAATTCTTTTTATAACATTATATCCTTTGCATCATGCCATAATCGCAAAAAATAATGATGATATGACCATTGACCAATCAGCTTTAAATAAACTTATTTGTAGCTCTATAAACAATATTGCCGACGACTGTATATTTTACGTAATTTATATTTATTTCAATATTTTAATAATTTTAGTACTTTTTTAGATATAATATTAAATGAGATTTAGTGAAAGAATATATACATAAAAAGTTACTAAGTTGTTTTCTCAATATTAAATGTTTCTGTTTCTTACCGTATTTCCTCACAGTTTAGAAACATGTTCTTATAAGGTGAATTAGACCATTTTCTAAAATTTGAGTTAAAGTCTCTAAGGACATGTTCTTATAAGGCGAGGTAAACTCAAACTATAATAAGTGACATATTAATTAATTGTTACTAGTTTTATTGTATATACTGATAAATTATCTGTCTATTTCGATAGATTGAATAAAAATTACTGATGATTTTTTATTTATTTAAAGTCATTTTTAAGAACATGTTCTTATACCCCGGAATATAAGAACATGAAGCCCAAGCTCACCTTATAAGAACATGTTCTAAACTGTAAGGGTTTACGGTATAGTATTATTTTAGCGGTAAAAAAGTTTTAGACTTAAATTACTAACAATTAATATAATATAGTTTAGACTTGATTTGTGAGATGAGCTCAAAAAATAAAATACGAAAAACCAGTTTAGAGTCGGAATTGAGTGAAAGTAAACACATTTTATGCAAACATTGCCAACAATTGGATCCAAAGTCCGAAGAACTGATTGTTTTGACAGACAATCGACTCCTGAGTCTGTATGAGTCGGTCGGCGACTCTCTACCCGAAGACGACAGACCTCAGCACCGGATAACACAATTCGTTATTCACGACTCCGACCGTCGGTTTTGTTGGTTTGACTCAAAGCCAATCGAATCCGGATTTGAGCTCTTTTTATGTGGTTTTGTCGAACCGATTGTTTCGGACACGAGTGCAGACAATGTGGTCAGCGATGAGTCAAACAGTGTTATTGAGGGTCCGAATGAGAAGCAAATTGTCGCTCAACTGATTGGTTGGATATTACGAAAAAGTGAGTGAATCTAATGACCGGATCTAATGTTGTTTTGCTGTTTGGCCGCACTGTAGGCCCTCTGACTGAGTGGTGGTTCGCCGGCTTCGATGGCGGCTCTCAACTGGTCGTTGGCGTCGAAAGTCTTTATGCGAGTTATGTCTTATCTGATCCGCAATCGGATTACAAACAACTGTTCGACAAAAGTACGCAAAAAATGTTTTTAACGAAAAGAATAATCGAGTGTTTGCTTAGAAATCCTGATTTGAGTTATGAAGACTTAGTCCACACTCTGGAAGACACGGCAGACCAGGCCTTCAATCAACAACTGTTGCTAATATACGCCGAGTTTGTTGTCGAACAGATTAAGAGCTTTGATTCGGCGGCAGAGGACGACGAGTGTCTGCTGTGCCTAACGCCGGCCATTCAGACATTGATTCAGTTGTCTGGGTCTGGATCTGCTGTCGGTCATCGAAAGAATAGTTTGAAATTGCGTTCAAAGCCTCTGTCGTCGCATATCCGACCTATAGCTCGAGTGGACGCCCGAAGAGCCGCAAACAGCGATAGTCTGACCTGTAGTACAGTTCTGGTCAAACAGTTATTCGATTCGGTGTTCAATGATGTGATCGAATGTGAATCCATTGATTCGAAACATTCTAATCAATTGAAAAACAAATTTAATAATAAGATAACAAAAACATTAATTAGTGAATCGAATCCCAAAATTAATTGGATTGGAAATAGCGTTTATGAGGATAGGTATGCGCGAACCGCCTACTACTCGGCCGTTAAAATTAATGAACAAACGGTAAGCATTGAATCAAACTGTGATTATAAACACTATTTAGTATTAAAACTGAAATTATAGACAATTATTGTCTCAATTAGTACTCTTTGGGCGAATTTGCGATCTTTAGAGAAGAAGACAATTGTTTAAGATTGGGTCGAATTATGTTTATGTTTAACACTGCTTCTAAACAAAAGTTATGTCATTTTCATTACTTTTGGTAAGAATTGAAGTTTTGTTTAATTGTTTTAAAAAATTATTTCTCTCTAACCTAACCCTTATATTAATTTGTGTTAACCTTTGATTGAATGCCCAGTTATGCAAACGAGACAATTCTGGCCGAAACGGCACCGAATCTATTGGTTTTTATGTCGAATCAATGCAATGACATTAAAGTCGAACGAATTGTCGACAAAATCGACGTTTGTTTGTCTAAAGAAATTGATTCGAGTCTTCTAACCGAAACGTCAAAATCGAATCAATATTTTTGTGACAAATCATATCTTAGAAAATCGGGTCGTTTTGAAGATCTGCCAAAAGAAGTGTTCGATAAAGAGGTCAAACAATGTATTAATTGTTTGTTTAGCGATAGAAGTGAAAGACGAAGAATACCTGAATTGCACGAAGAGATCACTACCAGTGCTGAGACTTCCAAATCGAAAGCATATAGAAAATTGATTTATAATAACGAGACTTATATTGTCGGTAATTGTGTTTTGCTATCGAGTAATGCATTCGATTTGAATTATTATAATTACGAAAATAGCGATCAAATTGAGTCCGAAATTGATGGCAACGAAGAATACGACCAAAGATTATATCCGGAATTGTATAGAAAGTCGTTTACGGATTACATAAAAGGAGTTAATAACGATTTACCCAAAACTCTAAACATAGGACTCATTAGTGAAATAGTGAAAGAGATTGAAGATTCGAACGAAGAGTCGAAACTAGTGATGAATGTGTTCTACAGACCCGACAATGTGTTCGACAATTACCGCGACTTTTGTGACGCGGACTTGAATTTAGTGTTTTGGTCGAACCATCGGATTGTTGTCGGCGTCGACGCACTTATCGGCGTTTGTCGAGTCATTTATGCGTCAGAATCGCCGAAAACCGATATTTTTGTCGAAACAAAACTCTTTTATTTCAATCAATGCTATGATTATGAAAATAAAACGCTTTTTGCGCCGAATAGTGACGTAATCGACAAGTTTTCGGTCAAATTAAATGCTAAGCAAATGGATTCACGAATTAAACTAAATGTTTTGGATTTATTCGCTGGTTGTGGAGGACTGTCATATGGGTTCGATAAGTTAGGATTAGTGGCAAAACTGTGGGCCATCGAAAAGGACAGTTCAGCCGTTAAGTCATTTCAGGCCAACTACTCGGGCGCACAGGTATTCGAAGAAGACGTCAATCATTTTATGAATCTATTATTAAATGGAGTCAAATACGATCGAAATGGAAAGCAATTGCCAGAAAAGGGAGACATAGATCTGGTGTTGGGCGGTCCGCCCTGCCAGGGCTTCTCGGGAATGAATCGCTTCTCTTCCCGTCATTACTCACTCTTCAAGAACTCATTAGTCGTTTCATTCCTCAGTTTTGTTGACTTTTATCGACCGAAGTATCTATTGTTCGAAAATGTTCGCAATTTTGCACTCTTTAAGAGTTCAATGATTTTGAAACTAATGATGTCGTGTCTGATCCGAATGGGCTATCAGTGCCAGTTCGCTATACTACAGGCCGGCTCTTATGGTGCGCCACAAACCCGCAGAAGGACTGTTATAGTAGGCGCCGCTTCCGGCCATAGTTTGCCTCACTTTCCCGCTCCGACTCACGTCTTCTCCCGAAGACAATGTCAGTTATCGGTCACTATTGATGACCAAAAGTATTTGGGTTTTACTAATAAAAGTTGGGCTCAATTCCGAACTATTACTGTTTTGGACGCTATAAGTGATTTAGAGGTTTTGGGCGAAGACTACTCTATAGATCGGATCCGAGAATACACCGAATCTAAGAATATTCGACATTTTTTGAGATTAATGAGAACTAAATCCGAGAATAACTTTGTGAACGACCACTACTGCAAAGAGTTGAGTGAATTATGTAGACTTCGAATCAAAAACATACCCAACCGAGTGGGCAGTGATTGGCGAGATTTGCCTAACATTAGCCACACATTAGCCGACGGCTCTCTAATCGAAAAATTGCAGTATTTATATGAAGACTCGAAGAACGGTCGGTCAGAAAGTGGTGATATGCGGGGCGTCTGCCGGTGCGCATCGGGTCGAATGTGCAATGCAGTCGAGTGCCGTCAAGAGAATACATTGATTCCCTGGTGTTTAGTACATACGGCTAACCGACAGTACCAGTGGTCAGGCCTTTACGGCCGGCTCGCACTCAACGGCTATTTCCCGACTACTGTCACGAATCCGGAGCCGATTTCAAAACAGGGAAGAGTTCTTCATCCGAACCAAAACCGAGTGATTTCGGTGCGAGAGTCCGCCCGTTCTCAGGCTTTTCCCGACCATTTCATAGTGAAAGGCACGGTAGGAGACAAATACCGACAAATCGGTAATGCCGTTCCTATACCTCTCTCTATTGCATTGGGATTACAGTTCTATACTGTTCTTAATTCGTGACTAAAAAGTTTATATTTTTATTTCAATTAATTTTTTATCAAATTTTAGTATTTTTAAAAATAAAATTGCAATATTTGAAACATTTGTTGTTTAATAGCATTTTAAAAATTGATATAAAATTTTAATATTAATAGCTTGTTTTGCAACTTGCTAGATAAACTGGCATTGAATGCGCAGGATATTTGAGAACTGCCCAATCCCTCACTTGGAAGGTATGCGCACCACCTATGATATGGCAATAACTTTAAACATTAGAACGATATCTCACAAAACAGGTTTTAATATAAAGGGATTATCTTTTTTTGCTTAAAGTTAGAACCAAAACAATTAAAAATATATATACACACATTTAATCATTTAATCTTGTCAGTTTTGATATAAGTTAAATATAGTCAAATAAATTAATTAAAACATAAAATTAATAAAAATAATAAACTCTGAATTTGTTTATATTTTTTCTATTGTTTTGGTTTAAAGTTTTGGCGCAAATAATAAGCCCTTTATATTAAAACCTATTTTGTGAGATATCGTTCTAATGTATTGAACACTCAATTCTCTATTTAATAACTTATTCTACTTTTAAGCCAACTATCAATATATGATATAATATATCAGAATAAAGTTTAAACAAATTGTTTATATAAAATACGATAAAAAACAAATCTAATCGAATCAATTGAACAGTTTATGGAAATTGTTCGCAAAAAATATAGACTATCTTTAGCACTGATATAGCAAGTCAAAATTAATTTGTTTCAGAATTTCTTGTCTCACATATATCTCTTGAGGCAATTGTACGACAAATAAGATGTTTCGGTTGGCTATAGACAGAGGCGGGACGTTCACTGATGGTAAGTATGACAACATTCGGTGCATTTATCTCAAAACAACCGCTTGTTTTGGTAATAGTGTTCGCCATTTGCCCGAACGGCCAAATCCGGGTAATGAAGCTCTTGTCTGTGGATCCGCTACACTATAAAGACGCTCCTCTGGAGGCCATCACTCGAATCATTCGATCAGAATTGGGCGACAAATACGCCAACGAATCGAATATAGATTCCGGTCTTATTGAGTGGATTCGAATGGGAACGACTGTCGCCACTAATGCGCTACTCGAACGTAAAGGAGAACCGATGGCTCTGGTTGTGACCAAAGGCTTTAAAGATATATTAGAGATCGGGAATCAATCTCGAGATGATATCTTTGATTTGAACATAAAATGTCCGCAACTTTTATATAAACAAGTGATTGAAGTCGAAGAACGAGTTGTTCTCATACAAGACAACTGTCGGCTCGACTGTAGGAACGATTGTGACATCAAAACTGGTATAACCGGTGATCGGCTTCAGATCTGGCAAACGGTCGACGCAAACAAATTGCGACAAAGTTTGCAATCGGTGTTTGACTCAGGCATTCGAAGCCTAGCCGTCGCTCTTCTCCACTCATATACGTATCCAATACACGAAAGAATGGTCGAAGAAGTGGCCAAAGATATCGGCTTCACTCAAATCACACTCTCGTCAGATGTGATGCCAATGGTTAAGATCGTTCCCAGAGGTCGGCATAAATTGTGGCAAATTTTGCCCAAAAAATACCAAATATTGTAAATGTTTATAACCTTTTCTGTGTGACCTATTGCAGGACTGACTGCCTGTGCCGATGCATATCTCACTCCACATATCAAGGTTTGAGTTACTCTAATAAATAATATTAAGAATTGAATTAAAATTAATAATTTTTGTATTTAATACCAATTTATCGATATATTCAGCGATATATCGAAGGCTTTTCTTCGGGTTTTAAAAATGGTTTACAGAATCTGAACGTCCAGTTCATGACTAGTAGTGGAGGTCTAACACCAGTCGATAAATTCAATGGTTGTCGATCTATACTGAGTGGACCGGCCGGTGGGGTCGTAGGGTTTGTATATACTTACATTTTTGATGCGACTTATGGCAGCTTTTGATCATCAGTTGTGCCGAAAATTGAATTCGATTTAAGATTTAAAGTAAACTAAACTTTTGTTTCACTAAAGCTATTCTCAAACGACATGCGCTGACTTGAGCGACGGAACGCCGTTAATCGGGTTCGATATGGGCGGCACATCCACTGACGTGAGTCGGTTTAGCAAAGAAAGTGGGTTTGAACACACTTTCGAGTCGACCACTGCTGGCATTACTATACAAACGCCTCAATTGGGTATTGATATATGAAATTAAATTATTACCAAATTATTAATTAGAAATTTTTTTCCACTTTCAGACATCCAAACCGTGGCGGCCGGCGGGGGCTCTAAATTGTATTTCCGGGTCAGTAGTCGTTTAAAATCCTTTATTATATGTTTTGGTTTCAAATATTTGTCGACATTTTCTAAAACTTAATAAATGACTCAAAGACTGGATTGTTTGTTGTTGGACCAGACTCTGCCGGTGCACTACCAGGTAATAAATAATTAGGAATTGGTTTGGGACGGAAAGGGTTTATTTGCCAATAATTTTCGGATTTACTATATTTAGTATTTTTAGTATTAATTTGAAAAATATGCCACTTCTCCTACCTTAAGAGCCCATACATTTCCTCTTGTGCATTTTCCTATTAACAATTGATTAAATAATTAAATTTTTATTAAATTATTTGTATTTACTTTTAGGTCCGATATGTTATCGAAACAACGGTTTTCTGACTGTAACGGACGCTAACCTATGTTTGGGTCGAATAATACCGAAATAGTCAGTAATTTAAGTAAATATTAGTTAATTTAAACTTAAATTTATTTTTTGGTTAGTTTTCCAAAAATATTTGGTCCGGAAAAGGATCTGCCCTTAGATAAGGAGTCGACTATAGATGCATTCAAACAACTCACTCAAGAGATCAATCAATTCATCAAAACCTCTGAGTCTTACGACAAGAAAACTCTAACAGAAGAAGATGTGGCGATGGGTTTCATCAGAGTTGCCAATGAGTCGATGTGTCGGCCCATACGTGCCATAACACAGGGAAAGGGCTACGACTCGGCCACTCATGTTCTCGCCTGCTTTGGTGGTGCAGGTATGCAAAACATTGAGAACTTTATATCAAATTTTGGTCTATTTTTAGATTGAATTTAGTTTTGTTTTTTAATTAAAATCAACTAATAGGCGGACAACATGCCTGTGCAGTAGCCAGAGCCCTGGGCATGACAAAGGTGTTTGTTCACAAATACGCCGGAATTCTATCGGCGTATGGAATGGCATTGGCCGATGTGGTACAGGAGGAACAGATTCCCTGTTCTTTCCAATACAAAAGCGAATATTTTGATGAAATTGATAGACGTATTCATCAATTGATTGCCAAATGTGTGACTGAACTGAAACGGCAGGGCTTTAAAGAGCCGGACATAAGCGCTGAGATTTATTTGAACCTGAGATACGAAAAAACGGATTTCCAAGTAATGACTCGAACGGATAGTTTGTCGAAAAGTTCGCCAAACTTTTGTAGTGAAGACAACTTCAAGCAATCGTTTTTAGAACTTTACAAAAGAGAGTTTGGGTTCACTATATCCGACAGAAATATTCTGGTCGACGACATCCGAGTTCGAGGAATTGGCTCTTTTGGACGGTTGGAACGGCTGAACGAATCCGATGAAGAGTGTCGAACAGAGCCCGAAATAGACGATAAAAATGATTGTTATTTCGATGGATTCGGTTATTTAGAAACTCCGGTCTATTTGATGTCAATTCTTCGATTCGGTCACCAATTAGTAGGTCCGGCCGTTATAATTGACCCAAATTTTACGGTTTTAGTCGAACCGAACTGTAGAGCGATTTTGAGCCGAAGTGCGAATATTGTGATAGAAGTCGGAAAATCAAATGCGACTATAATTGGCACAAATTTGGATCCGATCCGACTCTCGATCTTTTCGCACCGGTTTATGAGTATTGCCGAACAAATGGGTCGAGTCTTACAGCGAACCGCCATTTCTACCAATATTAAGGAAAGACTAGATTTCTCGTGCGCTCTCTTCGGGCCCAACGGAGGACTCGTCAGTGAGTTATTGAGTCATTGATTGAATTTAATTAATATTTTCCGAATAGTTATAATTTATTCACCAATTGTTAGGTAACGCGCCTCACATTCCCGTCCATTTGGGCTCAATGGGCAAAGCCGTCGAATTTCAATTGGAATACTTGAAGGACGACATAAATCCGGGCGATGTCATACTCAGTAATCATCCGTCAGCGGGAGGTATACCTAACGGCCAATCAATTTGTATGAATAGCGAACCATATATTGAATACTATATATATATATTGTTTAGGCACTCATCTGCCGGATCTAACAGTGATTACTCCAGTCTTTTATCCGAACCAAACGAAACCGATATTCTTTGTGGCCAGTCGTGGACATCACGCAGACATCGGTGGTTTGACACCAGGTATGCATTGATTGACTCGTTATAGACACCAATCCCTAATTGTACTAATTATACGTTACGGTTGGGCTGTGCACTTTGGGCACCGTTAGGTTCAATGCCTCCGCACTCAAAGAGCATCTACGAAGAAGGGGCGGCCGTTATGTCATTCAAATTAGTCAAAAACAGTGTCTTTCAAGAGAGCGCCGCAACTGATATACTGATGTCATCCGCGATCTACCCGTCCTGTAGTGGCACCCGAACTCTCAGCGACAACTTGAGTGATCTGAGAGCACAAGTAGCCGCTAATCAGAAGGGCATTGCTTTGGTCACACAGTTGATCGACTACTACGGCTTGGATGTAGTTCAGGCCTACATGGCTTACATCCAATCCAATGCCGAACTGGCCGTTCGGGATATGCTTAAGAAAGTCGTCAAAACTATTGGAAGTCATAAACTGTTTGCAACCGATTATATGGACAGCGGTTCCCGAATACAGTTGACAATCGATATAGACGTCCAAACAGGTGGCGCTCTATTCGACTTCACCGGCACGGGTCAGGAGGTCTACGGCAACTGTAATGCACCCAAAGCTGTCACTCTGTCGGCAATCATATATTGCTTGCGCTCAATGGTCGGACACGACATACCCCTAAACCAGGGCTGTCTCGCACCCATCGAAGTCAAAATCCCAGACAATAGCATACTTTCCCCCTCTTCGGAGGCGGCGGTTGTCGGAGGTTTGCAATCAGTTTATCTCAAACTCAAACTCCAGTTTCGAATTGATTTGAATTTTGGTTTTTAAGGAAATGTATTGACGTCTCAAAGAGTAACGGATGTTATTTTGAAGGCATTTGGAGTCTGTGCCGCATCCCAGGGCTGTATGAATAACATTACTTTTGGTGATGAGAGCGTTGGTTATTATGAGGTATGAGTTAAGGATAGTTTGTTATTATCGATCAATTTATTGACTAAAGACCTAAATCTAATTTTGAATACTTTCCAAATAAATATTATTTCCAATTTTGTAAAGACAGTGGCCGGGGGTGCGGGTGCCACTTCGACTTGTGCGGGCAGGAGTGGAGTTCACACCCATATGACTAACACCAGAATAACTGATATCGAGATAATCGAAAAGCGTTATCCCGTTATTGTGCAGAAGTTCACTCTAAACCAGGGGTCGGGTGGAAGGGGTCAATTTAATGGCGGGAATGGAGTCATTCGGGAGATTATGTTCCGAAAAGATCTCATACTTTCAGTGCTAACGGAGCGACGAGTGTTCTCTCCCTATGGAATGTTAGGTTAGTTTCGGGTTTTACCCACTCTTCTATGTTTCAACTTGAATATACACTTTTGCTATACTTTAATGCCAAAAAATAGTGGCAAGGTACTCTTTTTAATTTATCGCTACCTCTGGTTTAAATTGAAATGTTTTTTAAAATAAATTTTTTCAATTACCGTAAAATCTGGGTTATAAGTCGATCTGGTGTATAAGTCGCATATTATTTATTGACAAAAATTGTAATAATTT
>JAQFXP010003254.1:0-12947 GCA_034693685.1 Belba bartosi | reverse complement strand
TAACACAAATTATAAATAGCAATAAAAATTATAAATATAAAATAAATTTTTCTTAAACTTTGCAATTTTTTTGTAAGTTATTTGGATTAAGCAAGTAGAATATGATTTTTATTCATTTTAATATTAATTTTTAATTATAATCACAACTTATTAATTGGAACCCGGTTTGCACCGGCCGTTAGACGCGTTTCGGGAAACGTTTACAGTTCCCCCAATCAGTAACATTCGACTTAACACTAACCGAAGATCCAAATGATTCAATTGATGAAAGTCTTAGTTTAGCCGCACTTGTGTTGAACAGCGGATGTAATGAGCAGTGAATGCAGAGCCCGGACAGCAGTAGTTTGAAATTACATAAATTTATTGTTTAGTTTAAAAGTTTCAGATTTTTGTTTATACCAGAGAGAGCTCACAAACAAAAGCTCTTTGATTTTTGTTATTTTTAATTCATGCTTGTCACAAGCTTGAGTATTTTATTCAATGTATTTTTCAAATATCAATTTTATTTTTTTAAACAAAATTCAGACACAATTCAAACAATTGCTGTTTTCAGTAATTTGATACTTGCTAAATATTTATTATTTTAAATATTTTATGTATAATGCATTAAATGTGACCAAACATAAAATTTCTGTAGCAAGCTGCATCAAATTACAAACATTAATGTAAATATATTTAACTTTGGTCATGATACAAGACAAAATCCAAAAATTAATAATAAATTATAAAATATCAAGTTACATTCTCTTAAACTGCAATACACAACTCAAAACAATTTTAAGAAAACTATTAATTTAAAACATTGAATAAATTGTACATATTGAAATCGTTATTAAAAAAAATAAACAAGCTCAATCTAAAATGTCAAAAAAATAATTGCGACTTCAACCAGATCATAGGTGTAATCAGTATTTTCTTTAGATATTATTTATCGCAAATATAATATAAAATTTTATTTTTATACATCAGATACTGCACAGTCTATACACTACTCTTTAATCTAATAATTTTCATCTTTTATGTATATATCCTTTAATCTTCTTCTATGCATAAAAATCGATATTATTTAATATAACCTCATTTTTAGCTCAATTCTGGCGGAAATAAGACTTTCTTCCAACAATTTTATATTTTTAAATATAAAAAATAAATTTTTTGAATAAAATTTTTTAAATACAAGAATATTGTGAACTATATTCGAAATATTCTAATTATAAAAAGTGTTGAAATAGTTTTAACTAGGATATGGATATTAAAGTTGAATAATTGTAAATTACATTTCATTTTAATCTTTTTATTTACTTTTGAAACATTTTTAGTTAAACAACAAAAACAGAATTTTCGCTCATTTTCTATAAATTCAAAAACTTTTGCAATTAATAACAAAAATTCTCAAATTTATTACTGAATATCAAATATGCACTTCTTGTTAATAGGGCTGCGAATAATATTCAGAATATTTTCTATTTTTATATTTGAAAATAAATGTTTAAAATGAAAATAAAAATAAAATTTAAAATAAATTTTTCAATTAAACTAAAATATTTTTCAACAATGCAAATATTTTCAAACGTGTTAAATTAATTTATCTTATGAATTAATCATGTTTTATTTTAAATATTTATTATATTTAATAAAACAAAATATCTAAAAAATATTTGAAACTCATTTTCTATTATGAATTAAATAAATTTTATTAAAACAAAACAAAATTTAATTAAAATAAATTCTAAACTGAAAAACATATTCAATAAATAAAAACATAAAATAAGTATAAATTATACAAAACATTCGAATAATTAATATATAAATAACAAAATATACAAATAAATAGAAACTAATAATTAGAATAATATTAGAAAAAAAAATATTTTATTCCCTATTATTCTCTACTAATTATAGCCAAAAGAATACAATAATTACAAATCATATATTCATTACAATAAATAGAATTCACTATTTGTGTGAATAAGCGTAAACGTAATGAATAGTAGATTTGAGAGAAAAAAAATTTAATACAAATAAAAACTGTTTTCAAATTGCGTTTCATTTAAACAACAATAAAAACGAGAAAATTTGAAATAATAATAAAATTCTCACTTCATATGTCATTATCAAAATCAGTGAATTATTTATTCAATTCCAGAGAAAAATAAGTCAAAAGAATAGAAACATAAAAAGAAATTGAAATTTCAATTCAAAATAAAATATTAATAATTTTATTATTTAATCAATCAATCGATTGATGAGAGAAAAAAACCGCAAATCGTGTGATAAGAATAAAAAATAATATTATATTTATTGATAAAAAATATTCTTATGTTTTAGATGAGAATAAAGAGAGTAAAGTAACAGTAGTTTGGGAGAGAGAGAGAGGGGAAGAGAGATGAATGGAGAGAGAGAGAGAGAGAGCAGGAGAGAGGGAGGGAGAGGGAAAGAGGGAAAGAGGGAGAGAGAGGGAGAGAGAGCAAGAGAGAGGGAGGGAGAAAGGGCAGGAGAGAGGGAGGGGAGAGAGCAGGAGAGAGAAAAAAATGCTCAAGAAAAAGTAATAAAAAGAATACCGAGAAAACAGAATACCTAGGAGAATTGTACGAAAAACGAAATAACAATTGATTGGAATCAACTAGAACAATTTGAGCAATAAATAAATTATATGTGCCGGCTGGCACACAAGTGTCTAACTCAATTATAATCAAAATAATAATAATAATAACTTGCACATCGACTAAAACGGCGCATAAATAACACCTTTTCTGATATATCAACATGTACAAGTTTTTGTTAGAATTAAATGTCAGCAAAATGTGTTTTTATAATTAGAAATAGATTAAAATACTTCTACTTTTGTCAAATTAATTACAAATTTCCAAAATATAAAATAATATTGTTTTTTGTTTGTTTAAAATATTTATTTATTTAATGCGCTTGCTGCAAAATGTATAATGTTTTCTAAGCTGACTATTAACCCTGGAGCTTTTTATTGATTTTTCATAGTTATAAACTGGGTTATGCTTAAGGTTAGAAATAAATATATTAATAATTTTTTTGTTTGCCTTGCTCATAAAAATTGTTCTTAATAAATTGAGCTTAAAATCAAAAATTAAATAAAATTTTAGTTTTTATTTACAAATATGTGCTTAAAATTCAGACAATGTGTAGAATATTTTAAATAATTAATTTATTTAAATCCAAACAAATTATTATTCAAATAATTTAAATGTAAAAAAATATTATTAAACAAATTTATTTTTAAAATAAATATCACATAAAAAGAACAAAAAGACAGATATATTAAAAAAAAGTAAAAATATAATTGAATTAAAAAAATATCAAATTTTAAATACAATTACTCCTAAACTACATAACAATAATAACGGGTTTTAACACAAATATTCAGACATTATATATATGTTATTATTAGTCATAACATTATTTAGTCAAATAAGTGTCAGAAAAAAATTATCACTAGTTTTCAATGAAAGAGTTATCGAGGAATAAAACAGCAAAAGAATAAAAAATTTAATCAATTGGAAAAAAACAAAACTACAGTACAATATGAGATGTCATAAAAATATGTGTTTTATTACACTTATGTTTTTTTACACAAATGCAATAAAATCGACTCAAAAATAAAATAATAAAATAAATCCAAAATATTTTAATGACTGAGAGATGGATAGATAAAACATAAAAGAGAGTAAAGGCCAGAGAGAGGGAGAGAGAAAGAGAGCGAGACAGGAGACTATAGTAATCTATCATAATAAAATATGACCTGGCTCAAAATTTTTATTTCTTTTCCGTAGAGGTTACCAAGTTTGTTTTTATATTAATTTAAAATTTATATATATATTTAAAGTGAGGAAACGAGAGAAGGAGAAAAGGCGAGGGTGAGGAGAGCGGGAGGGAGAGGGAGAGCATAGGCATAAAATAATCAGTAAATGTCTATACAGTGCGATCATGTACGACATGACCTAGTTTTGCACCAATCTAGTTTTACATTAAAAACATCGAAAAAAACATATATTAAATATATATGTAATTAACGGATTAATAATTGAGTTCAAAAAATACTGTTACGTATCCTAACAGTAACGGCGAAAAGAGAGCTTAAAAGTAGGCAAAAAACACATTTCTCTACTGCATATACAGTAGTATACGCTGTATGAGAGCGCTGTATATACTCCAGTAATGCAACTGTAGTTAGAAGTGTGTTATTAATCGATAAATAATTTTCTATTAAAACTGTATGACTAGTATTGTTGTGTGCAGTCGAATGACTGACTCGTTTCGACTGATGGACCAGAAGCTAATCGTATGAGACGTTTATATATCTTGCAAATCGTACCAAAGCCCGATTAACGGTTTTGGCCGCAACTACTGCTCAGTTGATTTTTTTGTTGTGTACAGTCTCTCCCGAATCGCTATCCCTTTCCCACTCTTCCCATATGTTTTGACTCGACTATTACCGAATGATTGCATTTCCAGATCTTTACATATATTTTAGTCATTTTTTATTTATTAATTATTTTGTGATTTTATTAATTATTTGTATATTAATAAAATTGGTAAAATCATCATAGTTAATTTTAAAAACATCTAATATTTTATGTTATTTATGCAAAATTGCTTTAATTTTTGTTTAAATTAATCTAGCTAATTTACTTTGCTAAAAAACGCCAATTGAGTTCTTACACAAATTACGCATAATTATCAATGCATTCGAGATAGAGAATAAAAGCGAAAAAGTGGATAAATTACGTTTGCAATTTAAATAACATTTAAATAGTTTTAAAATTTATAATTTTCACGTTATTTATGCACTAAAAGCTACATTTTTATGTGTTCCATATGTTAAACTAGTAAATTAATAAAATAGTTAATTAAATTTTC
The DNA here is from genome assembly GCA_034693685.1 of Belba bartosi. Classification (NCBI taxonomy): domain Eukaryota; kingdom Metazoa; phylum Arthropoda; class Arachnida; order Sarcoptiformes; family Damaeidae; genus Belba; species Belba bartosi. The sequence goes on along the minus strand of JAQFXP010003254.1, from coordinate 8,057 downwards.
AGTTTACATAGACACACTCAGGCCGTCTATTAATTGTTTTATTATTGACTTGATAAATACTTCTTAAATAAAAAAAATTTTTGTTGTAATAGAGTATTAGGAAAATTAAAAGAATTTTCTCGATTTCACCTACATTAACAACTCATTAAATAAATTAATTCTTATCTAGAGTAATTTATTACGAATTTGTTTGCTTATCTGATTCGGCTAATTTTTATTAGCCCAAGAATTGGGTTAGTTCATCAAGGAATATTTCGAGAAAAACGACTTTCAAAAACGCCCTTGATACAACGTAATTATTGCAAAGTCATGTTTACAAAAATAAAAATCAATTTATTTTCCTTGAATTTTCGATTAGTCGTTAGAAATAAAACATTAGACTAAACAACAACAAAAATATTAGAATAAATTTTTTCAATAATTTATATATTATTTTACGAAAAAAAAATACAAATTTCTGCTAAAAACAATAGATTAGTATATTTTCCCAACAATTCCTACGCCTTATCGCCAAACAAAATAATAAAACAATTAAAAATAGATTTACATTAAAAATATCAATACATTTGTGACTCAGAAATCCTAACTATAATATACATAATATTTAAAAAAAATTGCGCTAGCACATTTAAGTTTTAAAAAAACAATTTCAACTTGCAGCAAGGCCGGATTTATTTTTTTGCCCACACAAGCCAACAAATATGAAAACAAAATTAAAACCAACAAAAAAGTCATTTATATTTATTTCGTAAATATTATAAAAGAATCGAAAAAAATTCGACTCTTTTTCTCTCCCTCTGAGAAACGGCACAAGAAGTGTGTGTTATATAGAGATCGAGAGAAAAAAAAGGAAATAAATTGCAATTCAGAGGCAAATGGTATTGAGAGTGAAAATAGTGTTACGGAATAGTTGAGTCGATTTCTATCCGAAGCTATAATCGGATAAAGAGAGTATAGAATAGAAAAGGTTTAGGAAAAGAGGAAAACATTTTTTTTTCGTATATAAAGTCTACTATTAATTCGAATGTCTATTAATTTACTTATTTTTTTCGTATTTTCACTATTTTTCCTCAAATTAACAATTTGTTAAAATGTATATAAAATTTCATTTTTAAATCATAAAACTGTTATTTTAAGAAAAAATATTATTAAATATTAAAATTTATTTACATTACGATTAATTTTCAAAAAATCTTGCTAGTACATTAATTAAACAAGATAATACTTATTAATTAAACTTTAATTAAATTGAATACTTAAAAATGCTACTGGATACAACAGTCGACGCAAAAGGTTTAACATTAAACTCGTCTAATTAATCTAATCATAAATTGTTGCAAAAATAAACTAGCTTATTAATTAAACACGATAGTAATTACTAATTAAAATAATATTAATGTAAAATGTAGATTGCAAATTTGATTGTACTTTAAATATTTAATCATATTTTAATAGATAAGATAAATAATTACTTTGTTTATCAATATAATTAAGAACTGGATTAAGTTTGGCATGTTTGTATATGCAATAAAGTCGAAAATACGTTGGGATTTGAGTCGAAATAATTAGAAAATATGTTAAACCGTATAAATATTTAAGTATTTAAGAACTTGCTGATAGTTTTCGCTTTCATATAAATATTTAAGCTAGATTATACCAGTTCTCTATTAACTTGCTCGTTTTAATTTATGTGCGCACAGGATGTATTGGATAAGTAATTATTTTTTTAATTGAGAAAAATGTATTAATTTATTGTAATTACAATAAAACTCATTTCGGTATAAATGATAAAAAATATAATAAATATTAAGAAATTGAAAAAAATATTTAATAACAAATCTGTTAATAAGAATAATAACAGTAATAATAAACTAAATAATTATTATAATTAATATTGATTTTTGGCATTTATTTCGTGTTTAGTATAAAGTCTATATACAGTACTAATAAACGACAAAAACATTGCAAATAAAATAAAATAAAAATTTTTAATTTAAATCTAAATAATTTATATCTTGACATCAATTCTAATATACAATACTATATATTTGAATTGAAAAAAATTAATATTAAAATAAAAATTTCATTTTCAACAAATATTTTCCTCTTAAATCAAAAACTTAGCAATTAATCAAAATTTAAAAAAAATTTGGCAATAAATTGGTTAATATAAGCTAGATAAAAAAAATATTAAATTGACTCCAGGTAAATTATTCGCAATAAAATATTACGCTTACATTCACCACAAGAAAAGCGTAAATTATTAATAATTTTTTATATAGAATGTGATTAAATCAATTATAAATATAAATATATAATTATATATATAATTTATTTATATATAAAATATAATATTAAATAACAGACAAAATAGCAGTAATTTTCAAAATCCTTGACAAATCAAAAATGATTTTTTGTCGGAAAAAAGTCTTTTTATATATTAATAATATAATATTATATAAAATAAAATTCAAAATAAATTTTTTAATCAAAATGAATGAAAAAAAGAAATTCAAACAATTTTTCCCTAAACTATCATTTGGTTAAATAAATGACTGAAAAAAATTAAACAACAATTAATTTATCGCATATTCAAACATTAATTTATTTAAAAAAAGAGAGAAAATCTCAACACTATTAGCAACAAAAACAACAATTATTTAACATAAGAATAAATTTGTACAAAAAAATTTCGCATTAAATATAGAATATATAATATTGTCATTGGAAATTTGCATGCATATTTTATGTCATATTTTAGGTCATATTTATTTTGTAGGTATGTTAGGCAAAAAAAAATATACATTTTATTACAACTGTAGTCTTAACTGAATATATATTTTTTTTGTAATTTTATTTTTAGTTTAAGGAAATGATATAATATATTCCGTCGATAGGGAAAAAAAGTCACTAATATATCAGTTAATAATAAACAGCTATTCCTCTCTGCCAGGCCTGTCGTCGCCTCAATTTTTTTCCCTGTCCAGCAAAACAGGCTATAATTTGAATAATTATTTTCAAAAACAAATTTACACAAACAAATTATCAATCACATTTTTTTTCAAAACATATAAATAAATATTAATATAAATATATATTTATATAAATGTTAAATATTTTTAGGAATTTAATGTTAAAAATAAATTCCAATTATTTGATGAATATTTTTAATTGATTTCAGAAATTGATAACTAAAACTAATCATTAAATGAGAGACAAAATTATTATTTTATTATCTAATCGTAAAATATGTGCAAAAATTATATTAATATTTATTCCGAACGCAAATTCAAATTTGCATTTTTCGAAAACAACGTATAAATAGTCATTAAATCATAAATTTATCCAATTCTAAAAACGGGGGCTAAAAGGGTAAAGGGGGCTCGGACAAAATCGAATTAACAAGCTAACTTGAAAATTTCAAAAATACAAATTAAGTCTTAGTTTAAAAAATGAATATATTTAACAAAAATTTTATTCTCGACAACAGAATACAAAAAACTCTTTTATTTTGCAATAATTGCGAAAAAAATATTTTATATTATAATTAAAAAAAATTTTTGGCTTAACATTTAAACGCAATTTTAATGCATAGCTACGAAAAATTTATATTAAATTATTATTCAAAACACATAATAATTATAATAGTGTTTTGAGTCGAATATTCTGCCGTTTATTCTAATGGCTGTACAAGAGTCGCATTCCTAAAAATAGGGCCTTTTTATGTCACTATATTTTCGGTTCAAAATTAAAATAAAATAATAATTTCTTTTCGATATTTAACTCAATATCGGAAAAAAATGAGCGAAAAATTGCTAAAATAATTGACTACAGAATTCCATTACGTATTTGATTACAGACACCGATTCACTCAATATATATACTACAGTCTGTCGTATATACTCTCATATTTCAAACATTAAAACAAAAAAATTAAATATAAGTAAAAAAAATATTTACAACAAAAAAAATTATTTCATATCATTCATAAAAAAGAAGACAAACTCTAAGAAAATGAAATTTAAAAATAAATTTTTGTTAAATATTTAAAAACTTTACACAAATAACGAGGAGAAAAAAAAATGCTATTATAATCAAATGCTAATATCGAGTACTATCGAGAATATTCTGTACATAATATATGTTTGATAGACATGTATTGAATGCATTAAAACGGAGGAAAAAAATTTTCGCATAAAATGACTTACTTTTGATGATTCTCTCAGTTGTCGACACTTTGTTTGAATTCGACTGATTTGACATTTTTGTTTCAGACATTGCCGATACGTTAACGATGAAAAATATGCGTTTAATTCATTAGCAAACAAATCGACTGCAAATACAATGCGATTCTTATTATCCGAACAGAACTCAGAATATTATTATCGGTAATAATAAGCCGAAACCGATCGCTGTTTTGAGCTTTATTTAGCCGATTATTAACAGTAAATACAAATTTTATTATTATTATTCACAACAAAAATGTCACTAAAAATCCATTTTCTTGTTCAGACTTATGCTGTTCTCTAACATGCGCAAACGTATAGCGGTTTTATTCTACAAACGAGTAAATGCCCCTGGAGGCCACATCAGAATATTCTTAAAATTATTTTTAAATCAAAGTACATCATATATGATATTTAAAAATTGATATAGTTTTTGCCCAATTTTACTTGGTTAATTTAGATTAAATTAATTAAAATATTCTATATGCCTTTTGTATATGTTTCTTCTCTATACCATACTATAGTCATACTATAGTGATGTCTGATTTTTGTTTAATATAGCAATACAGCAATTGTGGACATGCGCTAAACAAAGCTAACAACGTAATAATTAGGGTCCTCCGAACGTCCAAAACAGTAATATGCGCGGCAAAAGTCGAATATGTATCTCGAATATCGAGAAAAATTTTAATTTTAAAATTTATTAATTTTAAATACAATTACATAAATTTAAAATATTATCACAGCACATTAAATAACATTAAAAATAAATAATTCATTTATAAAAAATTATTGTAATAAATAAATAAATATTTTACGAAATTATTTTCTAAAAATCTATTTCTATTATCTAATAAATGTTTTTAAATTGCAATTAAAATAGAAAATAAAAAGTTTTTTGCTTTAACTCACTTTAGACAAAATGTTATTTTCACTTAAAATAAATTTAATTAAATGTTTATAAATTGCAATTAAAATATAAATTAAAACGTCTTGTGCTTTAACTCACATTAGACAAAACACTAATTGAAATCAATGTATTAATACTTTATTTTATATGAAAAACAACTGATAAATATGACTTTTGGAATGTTAATTAAACGCAGGTGTTTGTAACGACCGGTTAGAGTATATGTTTACTCAATATTTTGTATTTTATGTATATTTATTATATTCATTTAATAAAATATATATTAAAGCAATTTTTAAAAATGTATGATATATGATACTCCCGACTTTTGCCGCGCATATTACTTTTTTGGATGTCTGAGGGCCCTAGTAATAATAGTGGGAACGACCTTTCAAGCTATTACAAGCGCAGACTCGCCAAAACGTAACAACACGTAATTTCTCTGATATACATTTACTACGTCTACACTTTTGGAGTATTTATTATAATAATTGCCTGAAATACTCGAAAAGTGGAGACCAGAAATGTACTCTATTTTGCCTAAAAATGGCGGAGCATTGCCTAAAAAAATATCTGATAGGAGCTGTAGCGAAATGGGAACGAGAGATAATAAAAACAAATATATAAAATACAAATAAATTTTAATATAAATATGATAAATTAAATTGAATTAAGATTTTATTAAATCTTGATTATAAAATAATAAAACTAATGCTAACACAATAAAATAAGATTTTATTATAATAGGCAATAATTTATTTTTAAAAATTTATAATGAATCAATTTATATTATTAATTTTTAATACAAATGCTATTTTTATCTAATGTAATTTTGGTCGTTACTACAAGTTTAAAAATTTAATATTTGCTATGCTTTTAAATTGAGAATATTTGTTTTTGACCAAGCAAATTTTTATAAGTATTGTTAGTTATAATTTTAAAAAATTTTAAATTATTTACCAGAAACATTTTAAAAATAAAAACAAGTATTTCTATGACATTTGATACTAATAACACAGCACATTAAGTAAATTATATTTTTATGGAATTTTTAAATATAAAATTGGAATTTATTCTTAAAATGCTCTTAATAATTTATTTTAAAATATTCTGAATTATAACTAACATTAATATCTAAAAATTAAAAAATTAAATTATATTATTATATAATTAATTTTTTAAATAAAATAATTATTTAATACAAATTGTAAAATTTTAATATTATTTTTATTTAAGTCATGCGCTTAAATTCAATTTAAATTGCGCAAATTGTTAATAATGTCTAATACTTGTTGTGTACTGATCTAAATGAAACGTAGGTTTGCATATTATGGAGTCGTTGTGTTGCATCGCAACAAAACTGATAGCAGCTAATGTGCCTACATTGCCTCAGCCTTATCTGTACATTATTGCAAAAACGAGATAACATAGAGTACATCACTGGTGGAGACGTATTAAACGTATTTGAGAGAAATACGGCGTTGTTTTGAATTAGTGAGTCTGCGTTCTTAATAGCTTGGAATGCGGGTTACACTTGAAAAGGCATAATAGCAATAAACTTCAATAAACTAAATGTCATAGAACTAGCATGATGTTATGATGTTATGATATTATATTATTTAAGCATGTCTATGCCGTCGACGATAACTATAGCCAATTGTGATAACACAACAATTACAACGACTACAACCCTATTGACCAAAGATAAGGAACGGGAGGCCGAGGCCGAGGACGAGCCTGACAATAGTTGAATGTCTTTATTAATTTTTAAAAATTTTTTTTACTCTTTTATTATGTAATAAATTATTTTATTTTTTTTGAAATATTTTTCAATTTAAATATTCCGTTTAATATAAAGTTTATGAATTTTTGCTATCTAAATAATTTTAACATTATGGAATCTTTACCACCTTTTTAATAAACTTGTTTGAACTTTAGGACTTTATCAGATCTGTCCTTCTCTGAAAATTATACCTCATTTTTCAATCACAACTCTAATAGAACTCAATGTAAATTATACCTCAATTGTATCCCTCTCTGAGTTTTATCCCTAAATTTTCGGTCCCGACCCCAGGTCTGAAACCCATAGTTGACTGTATATCAATTACTGGATTAGAGAATATAGTTAATTTCGGTTTAGTATATGAGACATCATTTATTGTAAGTAAAATATCAAAATACTTTAATGTGTAAACTCGTGGCGCTATCCGTCGTTAGCAAAGTAAACAAATTGACCAGAAATTGAACCCAAAATGTTTAAATGTACCGGCAATACAAAAAATTATATATTAAAAACCAAAAATGCAAAAATCAAAAGTTAACAAAGTTAATTATAAAATTAAAATTTTTAAAAATAAAATTTTTATTTATTTAAACAAGTTAAAATCTATATCTATTAATAAATTATTTAAATTAATATGCAACCATCTTAAATAAAATATTTAATGCCGGTAATATATAATAGATATGCAATTTAATGTATATAATAAGTTAAAATATTAAACTATCGAAGACGTAATTCGTGTACGAGAAATAACATTTGTGTACCGTATTTCCGCGCATATACTTGCATGCTCTTATAAGTGAGTTTGACCATAATTACTAAAAAACCCTTATGATATTATGGCCCTCAAAATGCCCATATAGAGTGAGATATACAAAATTTTATTTTTAAACTAATTTTATTTTAAATGTTTAAAAATAACAAAATTTTAGATATAAGTATTAAATTGACAAAATAACTATTATCAATAATATTAATCACAAATCAATTAACAATATTTTAACTGTCTCTGAGTAAAACTAAATTTTAAATAAAAAATTTGTTATGTTATTGTAATAACTTTAGGCCTTAGAAGTCCAAACTGACCATTTTACTGACCAACATTAAACATTATTTATAGTTCTAAAGCGCATGATCA
>JAQFXP010003253.1:0-12948 GCA_034693685.1 Belba bartosi | reverse complement strand
TAATTTTTATAAATAAAAATGATTTAATAATGTTGAAAATAAGCGCATGATTGAAGGCAAACAATCAAATGCACGGGAATTAAAATATTAATAAGAAAAACTAAATAAAATAAATTAAATAGAAATTTACCAATAAAACATTTGCCTAAATAAAAGTGATTCTAATTTTTATAAATAAAAAAATTTTAATAATGTTGAAAATGAGCGCATGATTGAAAGTAATCAATCAAATGCACGGGCATAAAAATATTAATTAGAAAAACTAAATTAAATAAATTAAATAGTAATTTACTAATAAAAATTTGCCTAAATAAAAGTGATTTTAATTTTTATATATTAGTAAGAGATTGTATAGATTGCTATTAAAAATTGTCAGGCGCCGAAGGCGGCTGGCAATTTTATATATTTTATTAAATTTTGCCAGACGCCGAAGGTGTCTGGCATTTATATTATTTGCTATTAAAAATTGTCAGGCGCCGAAAGCGGCTGATAATTTAATATATTCTATTAAAGTATACCAGATGACAAAAACGCTTGGCAATTTTATATATTGCTAAAAAAATTTGACAGAAATTTTCTCAATTTTATGTAGGATGCTAAATGGCAAAAGATAATAAATTTTGTTTGATTTAATTTGTTTATAATGAAATTATTGAAATCGCACTTAATTTATATTAACTATTAAAATTTGCAAAAAAAATTAATTTAAATTAACTATAATTTTATGTTTTAGTAAATAATGATTTAAAATTCGACTTTAGTATAAAAATATAAATATTATAATTTTGAAATTTAAAGTGAAGTTCTAAAACGTCTGTTCTGATCTAATTAATAAAATTACATAAATCTATTCTCGAAAATGTATTAAGATCATACTGTTCAGTCTTGTTTATTTTTTATTGAGGACGGGTAATATAATATCTCCATTTGTCATAAGTCCAGGAATAATCTTTATTAATCTGGTAATTTTATCAAGATTAAATTTATGCAATGTAACAATATCTTCATTTTCATGCACTTTCATTTTTTTGTTAAATTCATTAAACAAATCTGTAACCGTTTTATAACAGTCTGCTCGTAAAATGCCAAATCGTGTATTTTTTGGACTATAATTGTCAATATCTTTAGTGCTTATTAATATTGCAGAAAGTTTTTTACCTTTAATTTTAATTTGAACACTGTTTTTTAAAGTTTTCCAATTTTTTTGATAAGATATTTTGTCTAGGCCTATTCCCCATTCACCTCGTAAAGGCTCTAGTAATTGAATTTTATTTTTATAGTTAGCTACGGTGTTGTTTTCAAAATTTTTCTCATTTGAAGAGAGTTCAACGTAAAAAGACCTAGTCATTTTTAAGATTTACAATGCTTTATTTGGGGATCTAACTGTTATGCTTATCAGAATATCCAATCCACGTTACTATATATCCTTTTCTGCCTTTGACTGTTTTTCTGTTTAAAATTTTTTCTATTCGATATAAATTTTCTTTAACTTTTTAAATTTTTTCTGGATAAAACCGTTGGTGAACGTTAAACCCATCAAATATCATTAAACTATACATTGGTCTATTATGTCCTTTTATTGTTTTATCAATTGTATAAATCACATCAGTCCATGTTGGATAATATGATTTATCCATTGACCCTAATTAATATTTTTTTCAGATTTTATCTCCAGTCTTAAATTTGTGATTTTTATTCGATTTATTCATATAATCTCTAACAGAAGATGTTTTATAAATATTGTAAAATACAACATTTTTATTTTTAATTGTTACGTCAATAGGCTTACAATTGATTGTTCAATGCACTGAATTATTATAGCTTTCAAATAATTTAGGCAATACATCAATGTAGTTTTGCGTGCTATTAGAACTAAAATATTTAAACATTTTTGATTTAAGTGTTCTATTAAACCGTTCGACAATTGCACATTTAAATGTAGAATTATGTGATGTAAAAAATTTTATATTATTTTTTTCTAAAAAGTCCTGAACAAGTTTATTCAAAAACTAATTTCCTCTATCTGTTTAAAGAAACGCTGGCTTTCTTTCATTAAAAACTTTAAATAAATTATTTTTTATTTCAATTCCTGTTTTATTTTTAACAGGCAATGCAAAAGCATATCTTGAAAAGCATTCAATAACAGTTAAAATGTATTTAAAATAATTATTTTTTGAAACAAATGTTTGCATGTCTACCAAATTCGCTTTAAATTGCTCATTAGGTAATAAGACTAAAATTTTTTCTCGTTGATAGTTTTTTCTTGATTGACGATGAAGAGTATATGTATTTTTATTTGATAACCAATGTTTGACTTGTTCAATAGTAATTGAATTGTTATTTTTCTTTGATTCGTTGTATAGTTTTTGGGCGCTACCAAATGATCCAGGATTTATTGGATTATAATAAATTTCACTTAATTTATCATTATAGGCCATCCTTTTCGTCGGAAGGCAAAGGTACTTGATAGGCTTCTGTATTATTAGAAGGCTCTATAACTTTTCTTTTTTTATATTCGTCTGTGTCCCATTTATCAACAGTTTGTTCTTCTTGTTCAATATCAAAACGTTTTCTTTTATTCTTTTCAGGCTAAATTAGTTAAATAATTGGCGCAGACGGTATGATTTGTTCCAGTGGTGTTGAATAAGATTCTGGTTGAGGTCTGTTTTCAGAGATAGCTTGAGGTATAGTTTGAGATATATCTTTAGGTATAGTTTGAATTGGTTTTGGCCGCGGCGGCGGTGGAGACGAAAAATTTGGTTTAAAATTTTAATAAGCTATAAGTTTAGCCCTAACATTTTCATTGATTATCCATAAAGGATTAACGTTTGATTCATACATTTAACAAATAAAATCATTTTTTCCTACTAAATATTTTTCATGACCTAAGGCATTGTTAAGCAATGCAACTAAATTAGTTTCGGTAAATGGATTTCCATTTAAATTGTTAATTTAAAAATTATCCGTATAACTATCGTTGGCTCCAATTCTAAGTACAATCATCAACAACTTTTTAATTTTGTCAACTTCTCTTTCAGTTCGCTTAGATCTTGGAACATTAGTTTCAAAGTTTTGTGTCTCATGTTCCGTTGCCTCATAAGGTGTTAACACTATTTTTCGGCTATACATTTAAGTAGTACTGACGATAACACTGATCTCACAATAGATATCAACCAAGGCAAAAATCCACCAGATTGTACTACAAATCTTTGTCTACTTCTTTTACTTTTGACACTATTCTTTAGGCTTTTTATAGTTTTAAAATGAGAGTTTAATCTTAAAATCTGCTTTCTATTTAACGGTATTTGTTTGTTTACAACATTCATTGAAATTTCTTGTAGAGCTTTATATACACAATTTCGATTAGATAGATATTTTAAAATTGCTTGCCTTGTAGGATTTTTATATTTAATTGCAATTTGTAATTCTTTCATACATTTTTTTAAATTTTTAGACATTTTTGGGCAATTGTTGACCAAACAAGGCCTGAATCAGTTTCAAATGGTATGAATCGAGTAGTCACTCTATACTTTTTTGGTGTTTGTTATGTAAGGTCAATCTTTATATAACTATAGGGGTTATCTTTTGTTGCATTTTCATAAGCTACGAGAAGAAATTTTGTTTGACCAGGAAACACATCTGTAGCTAAATGACGTAATTGTGATTTGCCTCGTGGACTTTTCATAATATATTTATAAAGACAATTTAATCCAATTGTTCTCATTTGACTTCTTCGATGTAATAAATTTTGTGCAATATATATTACACTGATATTTTGATGATGACTTCTTTTTGTGAATAAATCAGCAAATTTTTTACTATTACTTAAATCATTTATTAAATCATCAACTACTATTATTTTAAATTTGTCTTCAAGATCTTCATCGTCAGATGGCAGTCCTGAAAAATAAGTAAATCTTACGTCATCCGATATTGATTGAGTATAAAGTCCTTGCCATTGTCCATAAGCCCACAACACTTTAAGCGTTTCATTATTTATATTAATTACTATTTTAAAGTATTTCAATATATCTCTAACTAAATATGTTTTACCGCTACTTGTTGGCCTTGATATTATGCAAGTAAACGGATATAGTAATTTAAAGTAGTTTGGATCCATTTACTCTACAAATTTGTTTAGTCTTTTTATCAAATAGGAACTAAAATATATATTAGTAATAATGGAAGACTTGGGAAATAATTTGTATGTAGGCCCTAAAATCTCAGAAATGAGTGACATCATCGCCCGTAAAGCAACTTTCATTAATTGGAACTCGTTTATTAAAATTGATGATTTGGTTGAAGCTGGATTTTATTACAGAGGTAAAAAATTATATTTTAAATTTATTTTATAACTCAATTTATTTTAGGTTTTAAAGATGCTGTAACTTGTTTTCACTGCAATGGATCTTTGATTGACTGGGTACTTGGAGATGACTGCTAGGTGGAACATGCAAAGTATTATTCAGAATGTCATTTTGTTAAATTAAATAAAAGTGATTGGTTTATTAAAAATTGTAAATTAGCAAATAATGTAGATATAAAAAACTTAAATGTATTTATTGCTAAGAATATAAATTTTAAATTAATAATTAATTTTATAACTATGAATCTTTTCTCAATGGATGTAATTAAAGTTACACTAAACAAAAGGTATAATAAAACAAAAACTTGTTTTGATTTATTTGCCCAATTATATGACGCAACAAATATAATAAATATTTGATTTTAAAGATAATAAAAATTTATTCATTATACATTATTTTACATAATTTAACATTATTTAATTTTAAAGATAATAAAAATTTAATGTTAAATCAGACATACATAAATTATGCTGTAAAATTTGTTTAGATGAAAAAATTTCAATATTGTTCTTACCTTGTCGTCATTTGTTGTCAAGTAAAAATTGTTTTTTGCGTATATCTGATTGTCCCTTATGTAGATCTAAAATAAATGCTTATATAAAAACAATATTATCATAAATTTGTTTCAAAAATGTTTTTATTAATATATGTAAATAGAATTATATATTGTAACACAATAAATTTAATAAATACTTATAATTAATTAAATTAATTAGTAATATTTTATTATTGATTAAATATTTTAATATAAATAATATTATAAATTTAAATATCGGCCATTTCCACCATCATTGCAGCAAAGCCCTCAATGTCGTTCTCGTTGTTATCAGCAATGTCGTCAGCAATGTCGTCATCAGCAATGTTGTCAGCGATGTCGTCATCAGTGATGTCGTCATCAGCAATGTCGACATCGGCAATGTCGTCATCAGCAATGTTGTCAGCGATGTCGTCATCAGCGATGTCGTCATCAGCAATGTCGACATCAGCAATGTCGTCATCAAAAATGTCGCCATCAGCAATGTCGTCATCAGCAATGTCGCCATTCACGCCATCCATTGCATTGTTTACCCATCCGTACGGTAATGTGTTGTTGCCAAGGATACGTCTCTTATTTGATCTGTGGAACAAGTGTTGGAGTTTGCGGTAATTCGTTATTCTTTTTTGTTGCTTTTTCTTTGATCACATTAAAATTAATGTGATCTGCTGACTCCACCGTTTGTGTTATTCCTTTCGATTTAAATTTGGTTACTTCAGAACCATCAGCTTTGACTACTTTATATAAGTAACACTTAAGGCCTGAAAATAAATTTATTGTTAATAATCAAAAATATTTTAAATTATAATAAATTAAATTTACTTATTGTATGGAACTCAGTCATTTGAGCTCCAACACCAAATTCACTAAACAATCTTATCTGTCCAGTCGCCTAGAAAATTTGACAGTTTTGGCAGATAGTGTCTTTCTTTGTAAACAAATACGATGCTGTCTGTATTACAATACAGTACAGATCCAGAGATAGACGCTTCTAACTTTTTCATCGTTTCGACTAATTGTTTTTTTGCATATGACGTTACCATTGCAGCAACAGCTACAGCAGTATTGCGCGGTTTAACCAAATCGTCGGAAACTAGACGATAGTTTAAAATAATTGATTCATAAATTAGTTCGTCTCCTAATATTTCAATGTTAGGATCTTCAAAATATTTGTGCAGCTCTGTAAAGTTATTGACGATGACTGTCTGCGGTTAATTGACATTCTGTGCAAATTTGCCCCAGAGTGTATTAAGCATACGTTTTGCGACATTTCGCATTCTGGGATTAACTTTAATTTCGTCTGCTTCGAATTCGATTTCTTCGTGATTCTTGATTTCCTCAATATATTCATCTATTTCTTCTGGTGTAGTGACATCTGCTGGAAATCCTGAAGTTTGAATCTTGTGTGTATACCACTCTTTTATGTACACTTTGAATGTTTGGCTGTTCCTTATTTCGTAATCTAGAATTTCATAGCATTTGACAATTTGATATCCTCCATCTAATGCTAATTTCATATCAATTGTTGTAAAGACTTATTTTAAGCAACGCTCTACATCTGAGTGATGACATGACTAATTTTGCTTATTGTCAGCGCATGTTTTACACAAAGGATATACCAGCTTATTGTGTGAGTGGTAAGGCAGAACAAGAAAATAAAGTTGTTTATGCGGCAAAACTTTGCAGGAAATAAACCCAAATTACGGAAAAGCTTCTTTATCGCAGACATCAGTAATGACTTTTGAATGCCCAAACGGAAATTCACAAGTGTTGAGAACGTATGGATATAGAGATGTTATATCAAAGTATTTGAACGATTCGCCTTCTTTTGCAATGTGTAAAAATACAAAGTTGTTAGTTTGACCACCATGAAGCGCTTTGCAAAGATTACAGTACAATTTTTAATATGTAATTATTTTATGGTATTTGACTCTTTTTTGGTAAAAGTCCCAGTTTTCAGCATTGCAAGCATGTTTGAATTTACAAGTCTTAGTGAATTTAATCTTGAAGTTATGACGAATATAATAAAGTTTTTTTTTCGATTGCTTGTTTTTTGACGGCATTATATTTAGTACAATCACACCTGTGCCAGTAACATCCAAAGTATTAAAAAACAACTTCATCATATGAATGTCCAACAGTATCAATTAATGATGTTTGAATAAATCCGTCTGCGTAGTAAAGCCCAACTCGAAACTTTCGAACAATTTTATGTATATATTTTTCTTGCATAAGATCTAGCCATGCATTTGCATCGTGTAAACTTTTGCGTTGATTGGTATAGCCGTTAACAGGAGTAACTCCAATAGTTTTAAAGTACTCCATACCAATCGATGCAAGAGTAAAAATCCGACTTATTGGATCTAATTCTGTCACATTTTTGAATATTTCCCTAAACTTCATAACTGATTTCAGCAGAATTGACACATCAAAGCGGCAGTAAGCAACCATTTCGGCATTCAAATTGAATTTTTGAGCTTGATTTGCCTCAAACAATTAATTGAATTTTTGCGCTAATTAAAATTGTTTAAATATAATAAATATTGTATTTTATAATGTAATTTATTAATATTAAATAGTCTTACATCTAGATTTGTTCATATGTTTATATCCAAAGTCATCTCGGGTCAAGTCGCTCATCGTAATAGTTTTGCCTTGATTTTTTGGTGTATTGATATGATGTAGAAAAAAGCCTTATGATTCGTCCGGAATTTTAAACATTTTTGGTAGATCGCATAGAGGTCGTTGAAACAGGAGTAAAGAATCCAAGTATCGTACATTTTCTACGTCACATTTTATCATTTTAGTTCCTTTGATTATTACTTTCGGATCTCGGATGCCGCGTTTACACAAATCACGAAATATAAAATAGCCATCGTATGAAATCAGATTATGCGCTATAACCGTGATGTGGCACTTATTTATTTCTGCATTAATTCCTAGTTTATTCAAGACATAGTCGTTGAAAAGTTCGTCACAATTTGTTCTTTCAAAGACTTTTTTCTTGTCGCCACAAACAACACAAAAATCTTTATTTGTTGAATAACATTGATTACATACAATGTTTGCCACAAGCAAAATTGGTTTATGTCTTTGTACAACTGATGATTCTTGCACAAGCATTGATTCTTTATCAAATGCGACAATAATGTTGTTAACTTTATCCTGTTTTTTCAGTCGTTCGGCATTTGTGACTTTCAAGTAACAGTAGTGTGGTTGCTCTGAATACAATTTTTTACAGTCATGACATTCATACTGGCAACACACATGATGCACATGTGTGTTCACTTTGTAATTTACTTCACAATGCATACAAAACTTAAAATAAATGCATGCTTTGTTTTCTTTGTGTTTCTTTAGACAATTGTTGTTGTAAAATTCTCAGTTACAATCGCTGCAAAACCAAAGTTTATTTGTGTCTGGTACACAGGTCTTTTGCTCTAAACATTTGTCGCAACCGTAGTATTGATGCTTTTCGACATCATATCCAACACAATGAATTTTGCAATAATATTTATGTATTGTGAATGATGGCACTGACTTAATAAGGCTGTAGTGTTCCTGAATTGGATAAAACAAAATGTATATCTTTTGAAGAGCCTCAGCTCCTACGTACTTCAAATAACCAGTTTTGTAGTTTACTACAATAATCTGGTATAAGCCTAATCAAAACATTTATAAATATATAATTGTTAACCAAAAATAAAAAGAAATATATTTTGTCTTAAATTAATACCTTTGAAATACTGTTGAATTATCTCCAATGCATCAATTTCCATTGGAGTGCTAAAATTCAAAATGTTGTCTTTTGCAGCTTCATTAATTCTATCGACCAAAAATTCCCCCGCTGCCGATTTTCGGTTTTCATTTTTCATCAAAAATTTTCAGTTTGGCTGAGAGGCACCTAAATGTTTAAAGCCAAACTTGTGGTACTTTTCACCCAAAGCAATTGCTATATATCCGCATTCTTGGTTGTTATTATCTATTCCAACGACGCTATTCTTTCGATGAGCCGTTTGTTGATATGTTTTATCGCAAAGAGTTGAACGTCCGCTCCTAAAAATATATAATTAAAATTAAACATTCCTGATATATTTATTTTTAATAAATAAATTAAATTAAAAATTTATAGAAACCTTTTACTGTTTCTTTTGCTTTATATGTAACCACTCGTATTTTGAGTAAACCGCTCTTCAAAAATTTTTTATTAGACTGCACAACTTAATTAAATTTATCAATGAATCGACGTTTTTCGAATTCATTAATGCGTTGCGGTGCGAGGTAAATAGATGCGCAGTTGTCTCTTTTATCGACAGTTTCAATTAGAACACAATAGTAGTTGGATGCATCAGTGTGACCAAAAAACGAAAACATAGCCTTTTAGTATGCATCATCAAGTAGTTCTTAGAATTTCGACAAATCACTGGCATTTTTTAAATTATGTTTAATTTGAAATATCGTTTTTCGTTCATCTCGTCTCCACTTTTCGTTGCTGGTCATTTCCAAATTTTCGATCATTTTTCAGTTCATATATGGCTGAACAACTGTAATTTTTAATGGTGTGGGGAGATAGGGTCGCCAGATGTCTGTTGTTGTTGCATTGGTTGAAACGATAAGTTGAATACCAGAAGAAATTGGTTGAACGGTTGCAATTGTAGTTGGAGTAGCGGTAGTCGGAGTAGCGATAATTGGAGTAGCGGAGTTTGGATACAAAGTGGTTGGGGTAGATGTGGTAAGAGTAATAGATGTTGTGTTTGAATTTGTTATAAATCCAAACCCCATTGTAGCATAGTTGGCTGTCTTTGGTGAATATTTTATCACCGAAGCATTCTTCACCAACAGAGATGTTGCCTGGCGTTTGCCCAAAATTTGTTTTTAAATTAATTATAATTGTTATATTAATTATAAATCTTAATTAATAAACAAATATTAAAATAAAAATTTCTTACCTTTTATCGTAAACAATTGTAGAGTTAAATTGAGTTTTTTTGAGTTGTTTTCACAAGTCAATAATCAAATCTGTAATGAAAATAATCCCTTTATTTCAAAATTATTTTAAAAATACTATGCTGTGATTGGTTGAAAATTAAATAAATTTAACGCGAGCTCTGATTGGATAATTTAAACTTTCCGTTGAAAAATATTTTCATTAATTTAGAATATATTAACTGCGCATCTTCTGTTAACTGCTGTGCATGGTTTGATTTGGTAACTGCTGCGCATGCTCTATTTAAATAACTGCTAATTATGCTTTGTTTAATAAACTACAGCGCATACTCTGTTTAATTGCTGCGCAGGTTCTATTAACTAACAGTTGCGCATGCTTTGTTTGACTATCTGCTACGCATGCTCCAATTGGTTAACTGCTGCGCATACTTTGTTTGTCTAACTGTTGCGCATACTCTGTATGACTAACTGCTGCACATGCTCCTATTTGCTAAAATTTAAAATTTAAACTTTAGATTAGTAAAAGATTAAAATATATTTTTTATATTGTACGTAAGAGTAACGTAATTTGAATTTTAAATAAAAGGAATAATTGTGTTTATTATTGTATGTATATTATTTCTAAGTTTTATTGGACATTTGATTATTATAATTAAACATTTTTTATATTGTGTTATTTTGTTTGTGTTAAATTTATTATTATGGCAAAAACCAAAACTCATCGATTTAAGCAAGATAAGTTTTAAAATCTATTAATTAAAGTATTAATTTATTAAAATTTAGGTCTAATTAATAAATATCTACGCAAACAAAAGCGAATTGAAAAACAAAAAATTAAATATTATTTGCCATTATGACATCTTCCAAAAACCCCTGATGGTTCAGGATCACGATTGATTTCTTAAGAATTACGTATTGAAGACATTAATCTTCGAATATTATTTAAAAATGAATCAGCAAAAGAGTTTATTAATAATATTTTATTTTCAAAAATTATAATTAAGAATACAATTAAAATGCAAATTTTAAAATTAAAAATTTATTGAATTGTTTGACAAAATTTTGTTAATTTTTTTAACTACAATTTCGAGTTGATTAGTTGATTTTGCGCCCATCAGTACGGTATTTCCACTTGAAAAAACAATTACGGTTACTTCATTCCATTTAAGCTTCAAAGACTTGTTCTTTTGTATTTTGTATTGACAATCCGGCAAAAATGACACTAAATTCTTTTTGGTATTGCTTTCAAATCGAGTTGTGGCTACAATATTGTAGATTACAAAGTTAATTATTTTAATTTTGGCAAAACGCTTTAGCCAACGGGCAGTTAATTGTAACACTTTTCTTGAATCTTCATTGCTTGTAGTTCCGAATATTACAAGCTTATCATGCGGAAACAACAAAACTGAAAAATATGGACGTCGAAATCGCTTCGTTATACCAAAAAATAATTTTGAATCAAATTCAATAATTACTGAATTTCTTGCTATTCTGTTTATTGGTAAATAGCAGTTAAGGCTTGCATTGGCCGCAATGTTTACATATTTAAACATTATATGTATGTCATCAAAGTGTTTTTGATTGAATACAATTTAGCCAACTCTTCAACATCAAGAATCATTCTATGAGTGGATCCAAACCATTTAGTCAACAGTATTTCAAACAAACGCAAATTTTTCCGTTGTCGAAGCTTAAGCGTACGGTTTTCCCCAAATTTAAACGGCTCTAGAATAACTAATTTACCCAACAAATAAGACATTTCCTATTTGTTTAGGCACACTCCATTTTGAATGGGTTTGTATTTGTCAATTTCTTTAACAAATAATCTTAAACTAAAATAGTTCTCTGATTCTTTGTCATTCTCAACCCACTTAACCACTTCTACTCTGTGAACTAAGTCTCGAATTTTATCAAAGTCAATTGAGAAAATAACTTTAAACCCCATTTTGCTTATTAATATTTATATATAATACCTTGATTTATATCAAAATTTATTTGAATGTTGCGTCATGTTTTGCAATACTTTGTATGAGGTCATTAAATGATGACGTTACTTAAACGTCATGTTTTATATGTTATAATATGGCATGTGATAATTTGTTAAATTATTATGTACTGGTATAGTATAGTAGAGTATGTGATGATATGGTTTGGTATAATATGGTAGTGTATAATATGGTATGGAATAGTATGTTATAATATGGTTTGGTATAATATGGTAGTGTATAATATGATATGTTATGTTATGTTATGTTAGGGTATAGTATTGTCTCATGCAGATAAAGTCACATATGCTTAGAGTTTAAGTTGAAGTCTAATACTAAGTTTAAGACTAAGTTTAAGTTTGAAGTTATGATTTGTATTCTGAGTCCCAGTCATCCGAAGCAATAGTTAAATGTAAATTAGAGTATATAAGCCTAATGTAAAACATATTCTATATGTCAGTACTGAGCTATGCATTGATGTGTGAACATGAGCTCTAAATTATATTTAATGTAAATTATATTTAAGTTGTTTTAATAAAAGTTATTTAAATTGAATTATGTTTTGTTATGTTGTTGTGGAGATGAATGAAGGCTCTACTGAAAGCACCCATTGTTATGTGATTGAAAGCACAGGGAGGCTTGGGGCCTGCCCTATAACTCCTCCACCAAACACATGATTCATATGTGGAGACGATTGGACTCTAATTTGGATTACTTCGCAATACCGTGTTCTCCGCATATGACATCTGGCGCCCAACCTAATCAAACAGTACAACCATACCCAACCAACCAACCAATAGATTGGACTCAAATAGTTTGAATTATTTAATCTAGAATAAATAAAAATGAATATTTAATTAGTTTTAAACGTATTTTAATTAGATCTCAAATTTATAAGATTGGAAAATTATTAGATAAATTAATTATTGATAACAAATTAACAATAATACATATAAACTGTGAAAATAACGATTATAACTTAATTAACAATTATATTAATACTTATTTATTAAAATATATATTAACGGAAAATAAAGTTAAAATATATTTATATTGAAACATGGCTATAAATAGTGATTTATTTAATAAAACAATTAATCTTTTTAAAATAAAA
>JAQFXP010003252.1:0-12951 GCA_034693685.1 Belba bartosi | reverse complement strand
GGAGGGAGGGAGGGGGAGAGAGAGAGAGAGAGAGAGAGAGAGAGAGAGAGAGAGAGAGTAGTTTTGCCATTGAATTAGAGTAAAGTATTTTTAGGGCCAAATGAAAACTATTATTCTTTAGACAATAGGGTTTGAGATTGAGTAGATATACACCATTAGAATTAGTACAAAGAGATTGTTCAGCAAAAATGACATACATTGATATAATGGTCATCAAGACATGCAATTTATTTACTAATACTTTGTTATACAACCTGTGATTGAATTAGAAAACAAGATTCAGTGCATTATTTTTTTTAATATAATTTTGTTTTTATTATATATATTATTGTATATTAACTTATTTGTTGTTTTTGTTTTATTTGTTTTAATAAAATATAATAACTAAAACAATAAATTAAATAATATTAATATAAGTGTATTTATGCAAAAATATTATATGATAATACCTGTTGAGAATTGAGTTTATCAGTTTAACTAACAAACTGGAAATTATTGTTGGTTTGAATATAAATAATATTGTCGATTAAGCGAATGCCTGGAGCTTTCGATTAGAGTTTTGGTAACAAAAATAGTTGCCTATGAATGTGTGTATAGATTTGCAAACGTGATATAAGGCATATAATTGATGCAAATAACAGTTGCATTTCTCATGGATTTTGTAATTAACGCTTAGTTTGGGTTTGAGAGAGAGAGAGAGAGAGAGAGAGCAGGAGAGAGAGAGAGTTTAGTGAAGGTGAGCTATACTATGTCTCACTACTAATGCATAACTGCACCAAATGTAGAGTAGAGTAGAATGTA
Source organism: Belba bartosi (assembly GCA_034693685.1). Taxonomy (NCBI): domain Eukaryota; kingdom Metazoa; phylum Arthropoda; class Arachnida; order Sarcoptiformes; family Damaeidae; genus Belba; species Belba bartosi. Next base: position 12,150 of record JAQFXP010003252.1, on the reverse strand, counting down.
ATGATTGCGTTAATAATGACGATATCGTCTCTCTCTCTCTCTCTCTCTCTCTCTCTCTCTCTCTCCTGCTCTCTCTCCTGCTCTCTCTCCTGCTCTCTCTCCTGCTCTCTCTCTCTCCTCTCTTACTGTCCCCTTCTCCCTTCTTTCCAACCCTCGTTCTCCTGCATTGCATAGAGTGTTGAGTCTCTCAAAGCTATACTTTCGCCAATAGATGACTGTTAAACAAATGGATTCCTCAGCTAATTACGAGTCATTAGTGAACTATAGCTTTTGCATCACTTTCTACATCATTAGAGAATTAGAGGGAAAGCGCATCGCATTGTGAAAATCAATGAACCGTTGGTTTATTGCAGCTTTAGGTACGTATAATATCCAAACATTTGATTCTCATTTCACTAAATGAATACTTATGTTGATATAGTACTAGTTCTTCCAAACCTCCCAAACAATAGGTACTATATCTCAGTTTATTTCTCTAAACTATGCTTTTGTATATTTTTCCAATACTTTTTGTAATTTGGTTTAAATAAAATAATTTGTGCCAACACTTTGTTAAGCATTTATTATAAATCAAAGAAAAGCAGAAGGAAGTGAGAGAGAGAGAGAGAGCAAGAGAGAGAGAGCAGGAGAGAGAGAGCAAGAGAGAGAGAGCAAGAGAGAGAGAGCAGGAGAGAGAGAGTAGGAGAGAGAGAGTAGGAGAGAGAGAGCAAGAGAGAGTAGAAGAGAGAGTGAGAAAGAGAGAGCAACAGCAGCTAAAGCCTGTGGCAGTGATGGCAATAACGCAGTTTAATATAATCGCAGGAATTTTGGAATACAAGAACAGACTTGAGTTTATTTCTTATGCGGTCTAATAGAGAGAACATAGCATTTATTTATTTATTTTCAAATTAATCACATAAATTCATAATTAATTGATATTTCTTATCATCTAGTTTAATATTTGATTTGGATTAATTTGGTTTTAATTAAACCAAATATTGGAATTTGCAATTCAAGAGCTTCGTTCACACCTAACAGAATTGCGTCAATTGATTGACTGAGCAGTCAATGCAGACATCATTATCTGTAATATGAGTTTTGTTGGAAAGGAATACATTTTCAATGTTTTAGCGTTGCTCTTATGGTATCGTTTATGAAACTAACTTCTCTCTAATAATAATGTCAACAAAGCTTTCAATACTTTCAATGCCTGCCATACCTCTAATGCCTGTACTGTTTGCAAAGAAATACATATCTGTTGGAAGACTACTGTAATGTAGTGTAAGTCAATGGTAAAGCAATTGTGTGTTGGATGCGATGGGCAATGAGGCGAAACAAATTGGAAACAAGTTGTTCCAAAACAAAGTGACATTGCTATAGCATATAGCATGGCGCAACTATTATATGTTCTCTCTCTCTCTCTCTCTCTCTCTCTCTCTCTCTCTCTCTCTCTCCTGCTCTCTATTCTGCTCTCTCTCTCCCTCCCTCCCTCTCTCTCTCCCTCCCTCTCCCTCTCCCTCTCTTTCTCATTCTTTCTTTCTCTCTCCCTCTCCCCTACACTTTCTCCTGCTCCCTCTTTCTCTTATGCTGTCTCTCTCATACTCTCTTTCTCTCTCTCTCTCCATCCCTCCCCTTCTTTCCTCAATTGCAATATTATTTGTTCTCTATTATAACCTAACGTACAAACCGTTCTAACGTTCCAACCGCTCCAACACAACAAACCAAACAATCAAAAACACACTTGCTTTATTAGGCTTTAATTTATTATACCTTCTCTACTCTGAGTAAGAGATGCTCCGGTGCTCTAAAACTGAATCAAAGTAGCGTTGAATTGGGATTTGTAAGCGGTTAAGACAATTATCTAACGCACATATAAGACCTAAAATCGCTTTTATATATCAGACCTACTTTTCAGAGAAAAGATGAGAAATTTTTTTTAAAAACATAGTTTATTGAGAAAGAGAAGAAAGAGCACAGAGATGTGCAATAGAATAGCAGAGCTTAGAGGCAGCGCTAGCCGTCATCTGGTTCTATGTGTTCCAGCGCTCAATTTATCTGAGAAGATTCCCCGTGGAATCGGCACTGGTAGGGCTGGTAAAGCTAGCAGTGCTGTCCGTGACGTAGAGCTATTCCAATTGATCTGAGGCTTGCCTGAGAAAGACGAACAGTTTGGCGAACACAGAGGGGATTCTTATGCAGTATTATTCGTATTATTCGCTCGCAATTGACGTGCTTTGCATCCATCGCTTCCAACGCTTCCTATTTGTGGTGAAGACCAATACTTGAAAGTATATTCGTTTTTATAATAGAATGACTTAATGTATTCAATGCTCGAGTAGAATTCAACTCACTCTTCTCTCCTGGCATCTCTCTCCCTTTTCCTTCTCCTCCTTACCTCCCCTCCTCTTCCTCAGTCTCTATTCTGTGCTTCAATCGCAGCAATAGTCTCCAGTGTTTTGCCATTCCTTTTGATGCTTTATTTCCTGAGGTTTTTCTATTCAGAATCAAATAATGACCGATAAGAGCATTCGTATCTTTATTGCTATATTTAACATGTTCTACAATCACTGATCACTGATCACCGCTTTTTTACTTATTTTCATTTGTTTTTAATTAAAAAATATTTATAAATATTTATTTAATTATAAAACATTAAAATATTAATATATATTTTTTATGTTAGTTTATAAGTGGTTTATATTGGGCTTATCTCAATTATATTACATTTAATTTTTATATAATTTTTGTTAAAAATAAGCTAAAAAACATTTTTAAAAATATATTAAGTTAGTTATTTAAACACATTTAAATTTAATTTTTAATTTAAAATGTTTTCTATTTAGTAATAAAAATATGTAAGACAATAATTTTTTTAAACTAACAAATTTAAATTGTACTAATTATGTTTAAAATTATAAAAAATAACTGTATAAATATTTACAGCGTTATTTTATATGATTGTACATGATTATAATTTTATAAAATAATTTTAATCAAATATTAAAACATTTTAAAACAAGTTAAAATTAAAATTACACTTTAAAGAAATCTTAGTTTATTTTTCTGTAAAAAAGTAAGTGTTAACAAAAATCATTTTAATTAAAAATTGGCTAAATATTTGCAGCACTTGCTAACTAGATACTTTTAAATTTTTTATTTTTATTTAATTAATTTAAGTTAGTTTAAGCTTGCCATACTATTTATAAACGGACGCTATGTTGCTAAAATATTATTTAAAATTTAGTATTAAAGTAATTTATGAAATACTAAATTATTTTAATATTATCAACTTAATTTTTAAAAAAAATTATTATAGACATTAATACAAATAGCAAAATTATTGAATACACACAAAATAGTTGTTTATTTAATTAACTTTTCAGTAAAAATTTGAATAAAAGTTTGATTTATTAAATATTTTATAGTCGTAACAAAATTTTAATTTAATTTATTTAAATTAATAATATTTTATTATAATTTACTCTTACTATTAATTTAAAATTAAAATAATTTTGTTTAAGTTTATCAACATTTTAAAATATAACTTATATTATTTAAGTTGTCTTGTTAAAAAATCTTATAAAATATAGATTAAAAATTTTATAAGAATTTTTTATATTGTGCTTGATAATAATTAGCTATTAAATTTTTTTAAATAAAAATAAAGTCAGTTTCATTGTAGAAATATGTTTGTATATATCTATGATTATTAACGACTACTTAATCATAATTTCCAATTAAGGACTTTCTTTCAGAGATAAACAACAGAAAGCGAAGGTTTCGATGAATTGTATTATAGAATGAGTTTCATATAAATAAACGCCGAATGAGACGAAAGGGAAAAAGAGAAAAGAGTTGGAAGAGTTGGAAGAGTTGGCAGTAAGTTGAGCACTGAACAAATATCCCAGGAGAGATCTTAAAGGCATGACGACGTTAACATTAGTGCTCGGGTTGTATGAGTTCGGGTGAAGTATTGTGAGCACCAGTTGCTCTCATAAAGCTCTCCACTTCACTCCTTCTCTCTCTCTCCTGCTCTCTCTCCTTCCAATTAGTTGTGTTGTGTATTAGATGTGCCCATCAATAGGTTTACGTGCAATGATGTGATGGGATGTGATGTTCGCAAAACTCGCTCAGAGCTAGAGTTAAGGCTCATAGACGGCTACAATACAATCACTTCTACCAGAGTTTCATAGCCTGAAAGTAATGCACAACAGTTTGAGAACTGGAGGCAAACCAACGTAATAGTACTTTTGAAACAATACGAATATAAAACTACAGAACAACTGCTCTACAAATACTCAAATACTTAACATTGCTTTAAGAATAAAGTAAAACAAAAACTAATGTATAGTACAGTATATATGTACTGTATAGTAAGACACGTCTAGTAAAGTACGCGTTAAATAGTAGAAGACTTGGAGTCAAACAACAAGTCGACAACATATTGTACAGTTAGACACAGTTCGGTAACAATTCTTTTAACGACAACTTCTGATCCTTTTATGTTTTGTTCGATTTACAAGTCAGTCCAAACCAAAAGACGTGTGAATTTGCAAACGTTTTCTGAATACATAACTACATCAATGAGACCAATGAAAGATGAGATGACTATACTGTCAATGTAGTGAATGCAGTCAATGCAGTCAATTCATTGCATATTTGAATGAATGCCAATTTATGCCAATGTATGAGAATATGTAAGAATGTGTGAAAATATGCTAATTTTGATTCCACATACTCTCAGTCACTCTTGAATTATTCGTTTGTCTTAACGCAAAAATTGCCGAAAACTGTTTGTAAGCAAAACAAGAATTTACATAAACTTAAGTTTTTTTTGCATCACTTAAACTGTATTACATCTAAGATATATTTCAATCTATATTTTCTTAAATACATAAATTAATAAATAATAAAATATTTTGTCCAAAAAATATAACATTTAATAATGTTATAAATGGATTATTTGTTTGTAATTTATTTACTTTATTTACACAATTTATACCTTCAAATAACAGTTAATTTTTTATTTACAAGGGGTGTAACGGTAAGCCCCGCCCCCTATTACCACAAAATTTTGGAATTTAATAGAGCTTTAAAAATAACTAAAATGTATAACAAATTTTTTTGCAGAAAGTAATAGACAAAGATTTTATTGAAAATTTTCATAATTTTTCTTTATATGTATTACAATTGTAATTGAAATCGGATTAAAGCAAATGTGAATTATTTGTTGAAAGCGATTAAACAAATTATATAAAAAATATAATTACAAATTTTAAACTTTTAAAACATTGGTTACTAATTAAAATAAAGCAAAACTTAACTGGAAGTACAAATTATTATGGTGTATTTTTTCTATTTCAAATGCAGAGATGCAAAAACAATACCAGTATAAATTTTTATCTCCAGTTATACAGTAGTTAATAAAATTATCAAAAAAGATATCTAATTATTGATCAGAAATTCTTTTGGAAACCGGTTAGAATATAATAACAAATTCGGAGTTATAGAGCTTTGGTTTAATATTATTTATTATAAAAATTTATAAAATTATTTTAAAACTTTAACAATAATAAACTAAAAAAATCATTTTGATGCAAAATATTATAAAATTTCAATTAAAAAAATTATTTATATAAATCTAATTAAAATTTTAATAAACAAGCACAAATATATTACCAGCTATTTGCATGAATAAGCTTTAAATAAGCATGAATAAGTTTAAGTTTTTGAACATACTTTTTAATCTAAAAATGCAATAAATTTTCTATAATATACTAAATAAATTGCAAAATAATTTAGTATTAAATTATATTAAATTAAAAAAAATCAAATATTTTATATAAAATTTTAAAAATAATAGAAAACATTGTAAAATTAGTTAGTTACAAAATTTAATTAATAAAAATTATTATATTTAATAACAAATAATTAAGTTAGACTTAAAGAACAAAACAGGAGCATATCATAAATAGTTTTCTTATTTAAAAAATGATAAATAAATGCAATATTAAAAATTGGCTGAAATCCATATTTATATAAAGAAAATTGAATAAAGACAAAATAAAATAATAGTAATAATAATATACTGGAAAACATTAGAGAGTGAATTTCAGTCTTAAAAAGTTAATAAACATAAAATTGTATTATTTTGCACTGAAAACCCAATGCTGTATATATTGAATATAGATATATATATTTGCTGAATCTCATTTTTCTATCTCTACTTTTATACAGTAGTATATATTTGGTGTACATCGCCAGGTGTTAATGTTTTGAAGTAATGCCGCATTAAACTGATTGTTATTCAATGGTCAGCTGGTATTATCATGATCATCTTCTGTTTTAAATTTTTAAATAAAATAAACCGCTTTATTGTTTAATTAAATTTGTTTTAAATTTGCTATTTACTATATCCAATATTTTTAATTATTGGTTTGATTGAATTTTTTATTGTTTGTAAGTTAAAATGTATTTTTTAAATTAATAATAATTTAATTTATAAAACTTTAAATTAAAGAAATTTGGGATTTTATCAAATTAATAAATATTTATTGAATTATATAAAACTAGCTTTACATATATTATTTTGCCTTAGTTATTTTTATTAAATATAATCAAAATAGTTAATGTGTTTTTATTTATAATAAAAACTTAGAAAGATAATATTTGCTCAAAATTAAAATTTTTTTAGATGCATTCAATTAATATTTAGAAATTTATTTTTGTATTCTATTTATTAATATTAATCTTTAAAAAATAATATTAATAAAAAATTAAAACAAAACCAAATAAGCAAATATTTTTAAAATTCTCAATTTTTGCATTGTCAATTTATTTATTGGTTTGTAATAATATTTTTTAAAATTAATAACTAAAACATTTGCATTAATTTATTTATGTATAATTTGTATTTAAAATTTTTAAAAATAAATATTTAATATTAAAAATATTAAAAATTTACTAATTGCATTAAAAATTGTTTTTGCTTTGTAAAAACTAAATTTTAACTAGTATATAGTATATCAATATTTAATTTTATTGTTTAAATTATTTTTAGTAAGATTTTTCTAAGTTTCAAAATTTGTACTCTAACTTACTGGTAAATCTCTAATTAAGCTAAATCAAAAACAAACAAAAAACTATTTGATATAAAAAACAGTTAAAAACACTTAATCACATTATATATTTATAATATTAATTTATTAAAATATTATCTCAATTTGCAAATAAAAACACTTAAAACTTTAATAATGCAAACAGAGTATTAGAGCAATGATAAAATACAATAAATAATTTAATACATTTATTTAAAAAAGATATAATAATTAGCAACATAAGCAATTTAATAATAAATTAAATATGTTATTAGATTTTTAAAATTATTTGATTAAAAGTTTTGCATATTTTTTATTTATTGATAAAAAAAATTATTTAAAATTAAACATATAAACAATTTTAGCTCTACTGAAATTAGCTGATAAAGGTTTAGCTAATTTTAATTACAATAAATTTTTTTAATTTATAAAATTAAAAAAAAATTAAAACTAGCTTTTAGCAAAGTAAGTTGGATAGTTTAAAAATATTATTTTGATAATAAATATATATAATTAATATTTTTTTAATAGTTATTTTAAATTTATATTTGTTTTTGTCAATTAAAATATAATTTTATGCAGTATATTTTTAACTACTCACAATGAGTGTCACGAAAAATTTCACCTCTATTAAATTTTAAAAATAAAAATTTAAAAAAACCTTACAAATATTCTAAAATTTTAATTAAATTAATTAAATTTTTAACAAATTTGCGCCAAAGCACCTCTGCTCTATTGTACAATAAGCATTATCATGCAACAAAATCATGCAGACAGTAATTCTGTGTTAGACATGTATTAATTTAAACATTATATAACTTATATATTATAGAATTTTCAGAATTGATTATTTACAGTTTGAAGATATTTTTGGTTTATTTATAAAAATGTTTGCTTTTACTTTCCACGTATATATTTTTCAATAATATAATTTATTATTGAAGCATTTTTAACCACCAAAATATTTTGGCAATAGGGAATTCAGCTTTGCGCGACAGTCCTTGTAGGTAAAACTTTTAATTAATCCTTCAAGAATAATTCATATAAGTAATTGGAATTATTAAACCATCAAAAGGATACAAAATAAACACTTTTTCATGTATAGCATAAAATCACAAAATCTTTATACCGGTATATTCGCATATGGATTACGCTATGCTATGTATAATGTAACATATAAAAATGCTTTTTATGTCTGTCCATTTTATTAGTTCTTTTTTTGTGTATAAATACAGTCAAAGTGAAAATTACGCTAGAACACTTATTAAAATTTTGTTTGTTGGCTAGCATTTATGTAACAAGGTCAGCCAAGATTGTCATATCTTGTCAATAGAAGTATTATACTCTATAATAGCTAAAGAGTAAACTAATAATTTTGTTAAATCTTAGAAAAAATATAAAAAATTATAAAATTTCAGACATTTTACTACCATTTTATTTTATTTTAATTAAATTTAAACCAGATTTAAATTAAATTTGTTTCTAAGTTAAAATGTTTTAAAACATAAAAAATTGCTGAATAACAAACGTAGAAATTGTTGTTTTAAAATTAAATTTAATGTAATATAATATACAAGATATATACAATGAAATAAAATTAGAAGTATATTGTTTATATTTTACCTTGACTAGCCCTGCTGAACTGCATAAAATTTGCTTATTCAAATTTTGGTAAATTTTAATTAATAAATTTAACTAAATCGATCTATTAATTAAACATTAATTTTAAAAAAACATTTGTATTTTTTCCGAACAATTTTCTCTATGTGTGTATATGTAGAGAATGTTTGGCGCAAACACATCATTGATAGGCACTGGAGGCAACACTTTTGTATTAATATTCAGCGAAAGAGCTGAGTTGATGGACTTTTTCAAATTTTACAAAACTTTTTCAAATTCATTATAACTACCATTTTTAGGGTGTTTTGTATTACATTTGCATCGTTTCATACGACAAAACTTTATGCTATTATTTAAAAAAAAGTTTTGCGAAGTTTTTTCATTCAACTGATGATATATGCGTTTAATATTAAGCCAAACATAAAGTCATATTCATATAGATTTGTCAGTCAATGGAATGGCTGCACAACCTCTCGGTGTCTTAGCCGTGCAGAGCAACAGTATGTCAACATCAGTATTCAGCAGATGTACGGCATTAGACTGTAGAGCAGAGCCAGGGATGCATTTATGGAAATAATGTTTATGGAAAGAGTCAGAGCAGTTGAGTTGGCAAATGTGCCGGAGCTCTAACATTGCTTCGAATCGATTTAAAAACTCTACTCTTTTCGACCCATTTGTCAACGATTTAAGTTTGCAATCAGTCAGCCCTTAATGCATGCACTTCACAGGTAGTGCACATTATGTATGAATGTTTGAATGTTTAGCTCAAAACAAAATAAAAACTCTAAATATCAAACAATTTCAACAACACTACAACACAACAACACTACAACACTCACTCTACTGTTATACTCGTTTTTGCATATCTAAAGTATTGAATATGGAATGCATTACACATTGAGAGCCACTTTATATCAATAATGATGGCCCGAATGGCGCCCATAAAACAAGTTAGACTTATGTGTCATTTAACAGAACCACTGAATCTCTTGAAAAATGCAATTCAATGGCTTCGTAGAAGAATTAGGTTGTGTTGTGGACAACATATCAAAATAAAAGCCAACTTTTTGCCCATATATGTTCTATTGTTGTAGTTTTACATATTACACAATAGCACTAAAATCTCGCTTCACTCTTCTCTAATTCACCCACAGGTTCTCTCCATCCATCCTTTCCTCTCTCAGCCTCTCCTCTCTGTGCGCTATTCCCCATTTCAGTGTACGTTATCTTCCAAACCATTTAACAATAGGCCGACACAAAAGAATCAGAAAATATAATAATTTTTCTTCGTTCACAACTTGTGCTCTACACTAGTTTTACATATAATAAGAACAAGAATTATTGCACTTATAATGATTGCATTAAAAGCATAAAAAATTACATCAAAAGAAAAAATATAATAATAAAAAGTTTGGGAGTTTTCGAATTATATTTATTATTATTCTTTCTTTTTTGCGAATAATAATCCGAATAAGTATCAAATATATTATACTTAAAGATGTAGTTCATGTAAAATGCTTTAATGTGTTTTTCATATTATGCTTGCTATTTTGTCATGGCTAATTTTATTTTATTTTTATTTGATTTAATATTATTTTAATTCCAAAAAATTTCAATTTAGCACAATTTTCAAATCATTTTATTAAGCGTTGCTAATTAGAGGTCAATTTAATTAACATCGACCGCATCATCATATAAAGCACCTGTTATTCGGTTGCACCGAACGACTAATTAAACCTCTTGTCGTTTAGATGTTTGGGCAAAAAGAGAGAATAGAAGGGAGGAAGGGAGGGAGGGAGGGAGGGAGGGAGAGAGAGAGAGAGAGAGAGAGAGAGAGAGAGAGAGAGAAAGGGCAGAAGTGAGAGCGAGAGAGAGAGAGAGAGAAAAGGAGAGAGAAAAGGAGGAGAGAAAAGGGGAGAGAGAAAGAGAGAGAAGAGTTGGCTAATGACTGGTTAACTGAATCAAATCTCGAGAGCAGAAGGAATAGAGTGGATGGAGGAAAGAGTGAGTGAGTGAGTGAAGAGAGAATGAGAGATAGAGTGTTACGAAATAAACTTTTCATACTTTACTGTTCCTAAAAATTAAAAAAGAACATAAATTTTGCTATTTAAGTTAGTTATATAAGTTACTTTTATAAAAGAATTACTTGTATATTTTTAAAAATTAATTAATTTTTACATTGATATTTAACTTAAAATAATTCAAATTCTTATTCTTTTTAATACTTTGACTAAATATAAAAGTATAAAATAAAAAACATATTAATTGAGTCAGAGATTGATAAAAGAGACTAGTCAAAAATCCCTCAGATTTCGAAAATTGGAATTTATTCCACCCTAGCATTTGGTCCGCCAAATGATACTCCCTCCACTGATTTTTTTTAGTTTTATAGACAAAGTTTGGAAATTTTCTTATGTAAATTTAGTTTAAATCTTGGTTAAATTCATTTAAATTAGATTAAATTGCATGTAAAATTAAGCGATTTTAAGACTTTTCAAGCGTTTGGAAAAACCCTTTTACTGATTTTCCTAAGATTTTGAGAAAAAAAATTGGAAGAATCTCTCCACAAATCCTTCCTTTGGATTGGCCGTTATTCTCAATCCCTGATATAAGTTTTGAGTAATTTTATTGAAATTTAGTAAAATATTTATATAATTTCTATGTTTAACATTTACCGTAATAAATTATAATCTATAAACGTTTTACAGGTATATAAAATGTAACTTAGATTTTAAGAACTTCTATATGAAAATAATTATTATTTCAAATTTAATAAAATTAAAAAATAAAATGCACAAAATAATAAAATAAGGTTCTTGTCCCTTTTTGATTTTCAGAAACAGTACATACAAAACACAAAGCCTTTCATTAGAGTTCGTTTTAGTTTTTAATAATAAAATTTTATGAATTAGTCGATTAAAATAGACTTTAAAATTTTTAACAAATTTTCTTATTTGAACATTAATTTGATTAATTTTAAGGTTTCATCAGATTATAGTCGAAAAAAATTAATTATATTTTAGTATAAAAAAAGTAATTTTTTTGTAAACTTAAAGTAATTCCTAAATGGAAATCGCATTAAGGAGTGTTGCGTTCAATTAAGCCCTTGTGTTAGGCATAGGCTTACATCAAGAGTAAGTGATACGAAAAATGATGGGAATTGGCTTAAAAGGAGAGCCACAGCTCTGGCCAAAAATGATTAGAAATTTTTTTGATAGAATTAAACATGAGTCAGCGCCATATAAACTAGCCGGCTTTAAATTAAATCTGAAATTAAAATATAAATTTAATTTATATATTTTGATTTAATAATTAATTTATATAAAAACACTTTCCATTAACATATAAAATAATTATTAAATCGATGCCATTATTGCTACACTCATTGCATAAAGTATTCGCACGATTGAAAACTAATCAAACTATAATTTTCAAAGTTGTATAACTTTTTTGA